>VMDO01028337.1:0-24075 GCA_007922755.1 Pedetes capensis
TGGCAATGACTAACCAGGAAAGGAAATTAAGAAAAGTAATTCTATCTAAAATAAAAATACTTTGGAGTCAATTTAGCCAAACAAGTACAAGGCATCTATGATGAAAACTATAACACGTTACTTACAAAAGTGAAAGAAGACCTAAGTAAATGGTACCGTATGTCCACGGATTTGAAAATGCACTCTTGTTAAGACGGCAATACTATTCAAATACAGATGCATTGCAATTCCTATCAAAACCCCAACAACATTCCTTTGAAAAATGGAAAACCTAATCCTAAATTCATAAGAAATTGTAAGGGTCTGCAAATAGCCTAAATAATTTTGAAAAAGAAAAAAAAAAGTTGGAGAACCCAATTTTTTCAATTTCAAAGCTTATTATAAATTTGCGGTAATGAAAACAATGCAATATTGGCAAAAGATCATATTGATCAATGGAATAGAATTGAGAGTTCAAAAAATAAACCCATACCTTGATGGTCAATTGATTCTCAGCAAGAGGTCCAAAAGCATTCAGTGCTGGAAGGAAAGAATAATCTCTTAAGTAAACGTGATGGGAAAATTTTTGAGACAGAGTCTCGCTATGTAGCCCATGCTGGTCTGGAACTTGCTATGTAGCCCAAGCTTCCTCAAGTTTCCCATCCTCTTGCCTCAGACTTTTGAATTCTGAAATTACAGGTGTGTCCCCCCACATTTGGCTTCCAATTCTTTTTTTTTTTTTGGTAGTGGGTGGTTAAACCCAGGACCTTGTGCATACTTTCCAAGCACTCTACCATCAAACTGCACTCCTAGCCCCATTTTTAAATTTTTTACTTTGAGACAGGGTCTCACTAAGTTACAAAGGCCAGAGGTATCTGGCTTTGAAACTGTGATCCTCCTGCCTCCATCTCCCCAGTCTCTGGGATTACATGTGTGTGCTCCTGGTGAACTTCCATCTCTTAAAAGAAAATAGAATAGCAAGTCTTCATTACTTTGGGTTAGGAAATGTTTTGTTAGACATGACACCATAAATATCAACAACAACCATAAAAATAGATAAATTTGACTTTGTCAAATTAAAAGCCTTTCTCCTACCAATTATATCAGGACAGTAAAAAGACTTAACAAAAGAATTGTAGATGCCAGGCACAGTGGTGGACACATGTAATCCCAGAGATTTGGGAGGCTGAAGCAAAAAGATTGTGAGTTCAAGGGCAGAGGCTGCTTGTGTAATTAAGCAAGATCCTATCTCAAAATAAAAAATGAAAAAGGGGCTGGGGGCAGCTCAGTGGAAGAACACTTACTTAGATGTGTGAGGCTCTGGGTTCAAGGCCCCAGTACTACAAAATAAAAAGTGTAGAAAATATTTGCAAATCTATAAGGGATTTGTATTCAGAATATATAAAGAAAACAAATTTTATAATAAAATAACAAATTACTCGCTTAAATATAAACCAAGGATTTAAATAGACCTTACTCCCAAAATATATACAAATGGACAATAAACATGTGAAAAGATACATAATATCACTAATCATTAAGGAAATGTAAGTTAAAACCACAATTAAATACTGTTTTATGATTTAAGGGGGCTAAAATAGAAGGCATACTCAATGTAATATGTTGGCAATGATATAGATGAAATATACATTGCTGGTGGTAATGTAAAGTGGTATAGCTGTTTTGGAAAACAGTTTGACATTTTGTAAAATGTTAAACACTGATTAACCATGTGACCCAGAAATTCCACTCCTAGGTACCCAAGAGAATTGAAAACATATATCCACATAAAAGCTGTGCACAAATGTGCATAGCAGCATTGTTCATAATAGCAAAAAAGTGGAAACAATCCAAATGTATTATCACCTGGTGAATATATAAACATGCAATATATCTATACAATGGAAAATTATCTGGCAATACAAAGGAATAGAATACTAATACATGCTACAACATGGATGAACCTCAGAAATACTATACTAAGCAAAATAGCCAGTCACAAAAAACTGCACATTGTGTAATTCTACTTATTCTATTCATATGAGATGTCTAGAATAGACAAATCTATAGAGGGAGAAATGAGTGGTTGCTTAATACTTATATGTAGTGTGTGTTGGTGGAGAGGTAGAGATTGGAAGTGACTGTTAACGAGTAGGGGTTGATTTTGAGAGTGATTGAAATGTTCTAAAATTAGCCAAGAATCATGGTGCAGGCCTGTGATCTCAGCAACTTGGGAGGCTGAGGAAGGAGGATCACAAGTTTGAGGCCAGAGGCAATCTGCGTAGCTTAGCATGACCTTGTCTCAAAAAATAAAGAAAGAGCTGAGGATGTATCTCAGTGGTAAGTACTTACTCAGCACGTGGAAGGTCCTGGATTCAAACCTCTAGTACAACAACAACATTAGATTTAAAAGATTTAAAACAACAAAAGATTTAAAAATAAAAACAAAATATTTAAAACAAAAAGATTTAAAAACAAAAGATTTAAAAATAAAAATAAGTTGGATTGTACTGATGGTTTCATAACATTATGAATTTACTGAAAAGGACTGAATTAATACAGTATAAATGAGTGAATTTTAAAGAATGTGAATAATATCTTAACAAAGCTGTTAAAATTATATAGGTTGAAGTGATTAAAGAAATTGAAGTGATTAAATGTTAACAATTGAAAACTTAAAAATTTTAAATGAAATATACCATTTATGAACAAAGGAAGAGGAAAGCAAAAGACTTAGAAATTATAGAGAAGGAGTAGAAACAAAGCAGTATCTGTTTCAAAGCAAAGAGCATAATTCCAAAACAACATTTTGGTGTTATCTATGTCCTTAAATGGGCTGGGATGTAGCTCAGTTGGTAGAGCGCTGCGCTGTAGTCTCTGAGGTCCCGAGTTTAATTCCCAGCACCATAAAAATGGGAGAAGGGCCTGGCAATCCACTCCCAAGGCAATCCCGATACAGTTGTCATCGAAAACCAGAGTCGGATACTGACTCGACGCCACCTAACAACAACAACAACATGTCCTTAAATATCGAATCTTCTGTTCTAGTGACAATTTTTTCATGGCAATGAGTTAAGGAGAAGTGAGCACCATGAAACTCTTCCCTACATTCCCCTCAACTAAGACCAAAAGACCCTTTTATTGATCATAATGACAGATCACCTAGCCCCTGAAGTCATTGAATCCTCAGAATGCACTCAAGGCTGAGCTAGCATCAATGTTTCTGTAGTCTAACATACAATTTCTTTCAGTATCCCTTGATAAAATTTAGCTATTCATTTATTTTTATTCATTCTTTTATTTATCTGATTTTATCCAATAAAAATTATTAGTGCAAATTTTATCAAAGCAAATTATCTGTGATCTAACTGGACACTTAAAGTAGCTAAATGTTTACTGTTTCTTCTCATGTTAGAATCAGTTTCCTTCTAAAGCAGTGGCCTCCAACCTTTTGACGCTAGGGACAAGTTCTATGGAAGACAGTTTTTCCATGAACTGGCATGGGGATTATAAATACACATTAGCTTCACTTGCTTCCTGCTGCTCACTTCCTGCTGTGGCCCCCCGGGGGGGGTGTCTAGAGATCCCTGTTCTACATGGTATTTTCTCTACATTTTTTCTGCTTGAAGAGGAAACTCCTAGCAAGATGTCAACAACACAATGGGAATTGAATAATTTCTCTTTGATCTATTAATATCACCCCATCCCACCAACTTGGCACCAATCCACAAACTTGGACAATCTCTTTTATTACATCTCAATTCTCCTTGGGAATCTAAGTTTTTATACACAACCCATTCCTTTCCCCAACTCCTCTTTAATCCTTCCCTAAATTGGAGTTCACAGGACCATGGTTGTTCTGTCTTTGGTTACTATACAGTTTATTTGCATACAACTTTTTTCATCATTACATCATTAACATGGGAAAGGCACCATAAGTCAAACAATGAAGTACAGGTTGTTTTGTTTGATTTGTTATTTTTAAGTATGGGGGGTGAACCCAGGGCTTCATGCATACTAGGCAATTCCTCTGCTATTGAGCTGCACCCTCAGCCCCTTTTTAAATATTTTTTTTATTTTGAGACAAGGTCTCACTAAGTAGCACAGGCTACTTCTGGCCTTGAAGTCATGATCCACTAGCCTTGACCTCTCAAGTCAGTGGGATTACAGGTATGCACCACCATGCCTGGATCCTGGTTTATCTTATCTTTTGATTGTAAGGATATGCACATATTTTGCCAGGATGAGATTTAGCCCAGTTGGTAGAGTGCTGCTCTGCACTCTCAGAGGACCAAGGTTCGATCTCCAGCACCCCCAAAACGGGAGAAAGACATGGCAATTCACTCCTGAAGCAATCCAGCAAAAACAATCAGCCACTGAATACCCGATGGGGGTCACCATGAGTTGGACTTGACTCAACTTCACCTAACAACAACAACAATAACAACAACAACAACAACAACAACAACAACAACAACAACACATATTTGTATAGGTCAAGTATTGAATGATCCTCTTATATTTTCCTAAGTTAGTAAATTAGCATTGACCTTAAAATATCCCCATTTATCATTCACACTATTATCTTGTGCTTTTTGCAAGTTTTCTCTCTAAAGGAAATTTTCATAACCTTTTCTTTCTTTTTCTTTTTGTAAACGGTGCTGATATCTTGGTGTAGTTAACAATAAAGTTGGTGTGAACTAGGCCCAGAATGCCAACCAGCTATTGGCTGCATTTCTCCCAGCTGTGTAACACTTGCCTTAGGCCAAAGCAACCCAGGAAGTTGCCTATAGCTGGGGTATAAGGTTTATGAATTATATATGACCAAATTATTATTATTATTACTCTAAAATGGGCTGAGGTTTGACTAAGAAGAGAGCTACTCTGCACCCTCTGAGGACCCAGGTTTGATCCTTAGCACTGCTAAAATGAGAGAAGGACCTGGCAATCCACTCCTGAAGCAATCCCCAAAACACAATCAGCCATTGAATACCCTATGAGGGTTGCTATGAGTTGCGTGTGACTCAGTGGCACCTAACAACAACAACTCTGAGATAATTAGTTATCAAAAGAAGATGGAAGGAATACACAAAGTTACTATACCAAAAAGAATTAGTGGATGTCCAACCATTTTAAATGGTTGCATATGATCAGGAACCAAAGATACTGAAGGACAAAGTGGAAACTGCCTTGAAGGAATTGGCAAAACACAAGGCTCCAAGAATTAATGGAATACTAATAGAGATGTTTCAACAAACAGATGCAGCACTGGAGGTGTTAACTTGTTTATGCCAAGAGATCTGGAAAACAGCTACCTGGCCAACTGCCTGGAAGAGATCCATATTTGTGCATATTCCTAAGAAAGGGGATCCAACCACATGTGGAAATTATCAAATGATATCATTAATATCACACACAAGTAAAATGTTGCTAAAGATTACTCAAAAGCAACTGCAGCAGTATATAGACAGGGAACTGCCGGAAAAATCAAACCTAACAACAACACTCTTTGCCAAATTTCATCACTGTATGCTAAAGACTCTCAAATTGCTATATAGAAAGTTCATAAATTGAACTATATCTAATTCAAATGCATTTTTTCACAAGTGTGCCAATCACTATGTTAAAAATGCTAGGCCTAGTACAGAGAGTATGACATGGTTCCTGAACTCCCCTAGCGTCGTCTTTATAAGGAAGTCAAATCAGTCATAAACAAAGTAGCACAGAGGAGATTATGCCTAGAGGAGACCGGGATATCTTTATGAGGAAGTTCATAATTCATCATTGTAGCCCTCTGGTAAATTATTAAAATTTCAATGAAAGAATGAAAACATTATCTTTTGAATCATGTAGGATGTAAGTGATTTTCTTTTTTAGAAAATGTGTTTCAATCTACTTCTTAATTATATGCCATCAAATGATACTATTCTGCCAAGGTTTGGTGAGCAAGTATAAAGCATGAGTCACTTCCCCTCAATGAGTGCCTCTTATGTGGGCAGACATCAGAGCATGTGGACTGTGTTAGCGCACTGCTGATATATCTTCTTTCAAGCAGGAAGCTGTGAACAATGAGCCTAAAGAGCCATTTGGTGAATCTCAACCACCTTTGTTTCTAAGGATTAACCTCAGGTGGACTGATGGTCAATACAAATGATGTGAAATTTACATCATTTTTTATATTTTTGATATTTTCTTCCATTAAGTCTTCCCTTTACCCTCTACTCCCAACATTCATGAGGCTTTCATTCAGAGGTTAGCCATACCAGGTATTTTACAGGGCCCTATGGGAGATGCAGAAATGGGCTGGTGAGTAGACATTGATCAGATCTACCCCATTTGTCTGGTGTATAATCAAGATTTTTAAGATAAGGAGAAGGAGCCCTTTGCTATTACATTACATCCATTTTTAGTACTCAAGTGCCTACCTTCTTGCTTTTATAGTTATTCATTTATTTTTCTGTGGTGCTGGGGATGAAACTCAGGCCTTCATACATGCTAGGCAAGTTCTCTACCACTGAGCTACCTCTCCATTCCCCTCTTATTTTTCCCACTACAAAATTGGAAGAAATTTCTTAGGATTTTTGGAGTATAAAAATTTCAGATTAGCTGATGCAGACATATGTGTCCTTTTGAAGCAACACCATTCTCACCAACACACACACACACACACACACACACACACACACACACTCCTTGCTGTGCTACTTCCTTGTAAATGTATCCTACTAAAGGACTGAGGAAAACCCATTTATCACTGGAAACTCTTTCCAGCTTTGCTGCTGAGCATGCTGATGCAGGAAACAAAATTTTAATTAATACTCTTGCAGGAACCTCCTTCTTCTTTGCACGGATATTTATTTTGTTAACACTAACTTCAGGGCATGCCAGTCCTATGGTAACACTGAACTCTGTAAAACTTCCTTCAACCCTAACCAAAATTAAGCCAGAAAAACTCCACTGCATCCTGGAATGAACTCCTCACTTACACACCCTCCCCTTCTATGGCTGTGATCATGTAAAAGTCACTTAGATCACACGAGAATCATTTACAATAAGGAAAGACTGAGTAAATAACTGCATAGTTTACATTTCCCTTGGCCCGATCCCCTTTTCTGGAAGGGGACCTCAGTACTGGATGCTTATTGCTCTTTTTTGCTTGAACTGCTGCTACCCCAGCCAGTCATGGAAGAGAAAGACTGGTTTGGCTTTAAAAGGCCTGAGTGGTCAATTGCTATAGAATAGGCCCCAGTGAAACATACCACCCTGAATTCTCAAACTTGTGTTGTCCCTTCTGATAATGAATGAGAGTTGATCTTATAACTCAGCTGAACGAATAGAATATGACAGACATTATGCTGCACAAGCTCTGGACTCAAGTCCTAAGAGGCCTTACAGCTTCTGCTCTTCCTCACTTGAAAACCTGAAATAGCTCTACTGTGAAAAGTCTGGGATGAAAAACCATGAGAGAGACCCAGCTACCAGCTATTCCCACAGAACTCAGACTCCTCTGGCTCCTTCTATAGAAAATAGCTGGATCAGTGATTCCAGGCAACCCTTGCAGAAGTACCACCCAACCAACCCACAGAATCCAGAGAAATAATAAATTGTAGCTTTAAGTCATTACGTACTGGGGTGATTGGTTATGTAGCAATAGATAACTGATAAAGCTATTGTTTGTAAATATTTCAGGTTCTGGGATCTGGCTTCCTTTCTGAGGGGAAATTGCATGGCCTCACAGTCACAGGTTTCTTCACAGACTCATGGTTATAAGAAGAGCTGTAGCCGAACTTCTCATCTGAGTCTGTAAAGCAAGTTTTTACAATGATGAATGGTTTTTAGTAGGTGCAGTGTCTGAAGGTGGAGCAGAAGCCATGGCCAGCTTTTGTTAAGGGCTGCTGGCAAAATGCCTAGTGAAGGAAGAAGCATACTAAAACCCCTGAAATTCTTGGTAGCTCTGTCCATGTTTGATTATTTCATTTTCCAATGGCAGTGCCCAAGCTGTGTGCTCGTGGCTCTCCAGCTTATGTCTGGGCTAAAATGCAAAGTTTTCCTAATTTCTCTTCTCTTAGCATTTTCTTATCCAAATGTATTGGTTTTCCTCTCCAATTCGTCATTGACAAACCCTCAGGTGAAGTACTTCTGGGCTTAGAGTGTTATTTATAATATTCATCACACTAGAAACTGGTAAGAAAGATCTTATTTATTTTTTATTTTTATTTTTGACAGGGCTAGGGATGGAACCTATGGCCTTGCACATGCTAGACCAAATGCTCTACCCTTGAGCTATACCCCCAGCCTGAGTCTCAAATTTAGAAACACACCCACCAAAATAAGGGCCTTACCATGTGGAGAGGCAGAATGGTATGTAATGGCAAAGCCTAGAGATTCTGGAGCACTGTTGCTTACTTTTGAATCTTGGGTCTGCAGATTACTGTGTGATGTTGTACAAGTTACTTAACCTCTCCTTGCACCATGTTTCTTATCTGTCCAGTGGAGTCAAGAATAGTTAAACCTTCTTTGGAGCCTGTTATAAAAGAAAGTATGAATTTGACTCTTAGTAGCTATAGAAGTTTGGATGCTAGGATTATTTTGATTATTATTATTGTTATCAGAAGACAAGGATTCTAGATCCAGCTCTTTGGCAAACTAAACTCTTGACTTTGAGCAAATTACTATGTATCTGGGCCTCAGTATCTTCATCTATGAAATTAATACAATAGATCCTTTCTGATTTAAAATTGAAACGATCTCTGAAATGTTAGAGTAAGGGCTAATTTTAACCACTGGGAGTAAGACATTCTCTTCATCTAGAAAGGACCAGAGGTCTTGCAGCATTGTGTGGTTTTATACATAAATCAAGGTCTCATTTTGTTTGGAAATTGCTTTCAATTATAAACAGGGCCATTTTTCACCTGGAATCTGATGAATAAGGAGTAGTAGAAGCTAAGGATTAAATAACCATCCAGACAGAGAGGAACCATATAGTCACATACTTTAGGAGAACTTTCAGAAGGACATTCAGAGATCAAGGAAGTAAGCACAATCAGCCTTCCATATCCACATGTTCCATGTTCAGGGATCACAAATATTTGGGAAAAAATGTTATGTAGTTGCTGATGCATACTATGTGGTTACATCTAAGATGGTTGTATCTGTATTGAACATACACAAACATATTTCCTTGTCATTATTCCCTAAACAGCATAGTATAACAACTATTTACTGCACAAAGAAACAATCACACATTCGTAGGTATAAATATAAATACATTTATAACTGGTCTTCAAAGGTCTAGATTTAGCCTACTATAGGACTATTAATAATCCTATAGAAGAAGCAATGCTACAGAATAGGAATAATCAAAAGAACCTTGTGCTTTCAAATTTTTCTTTCTTTAACCCAAAGCAGCCCCAAAGTCCTTATTCTGCTAAAGATGGCAATGCCCACAAATTTCTCTTCTCAGGAAACTCTATTAAAATAATAGCAAAACTACTGAAAGAGGAATGAACCTATAATAATGAAAAACTGGGAATGCAGATCATTATCAGAAAAAGGATTTCAGCATTTTCTAGAATATAGAAAGAGAATAGAAAAATGATAACAGATGAAGCAAAGAGGAGAAAACCAAAGCCTAGACTACATACAATGGGCTGAGTTACAGTGGCAGTAACTAGCTTAGAAGAACCCTGGAAAAGATTACAACATGGGAGCTGGCAAGCATTAAAGTTGCAGGAGTGACAAGTGGTGATAAAAGCTGAACCTGTAAATGGAATTGTTGCCTTCCTCAGATGCTCTCCAATGAATGCATGTAAAACAGCATGCAACCTGGTATTGTACATTACCTGTCTCTTAATATAGAAAGAAGAAAGTTTAGCCAAATAAAAGAAATCAAATTATCTGAGGATAAGTTAGGGAATCTATACTGGAGCGAGCAGGGTACCCCAGAAGATAGCCTCCTCACTTTGGAATTAGAAAGATCCAGCAAGATAATCATCTCCCGACTGTACCCCACCTGAGCCTTTTAAGGTAAAACTCACAACTGACAAACTCAAAACATTTTCAAAAACTTCTTAGTCATATTATTAGTTGAATTTCTCCACAGAAACAGATATATTACATATATATGTATATACACATATATATTTCTCTTATATATTAGCAGTGCCAAAAATATATATCACATTTTAAGAGATGTTATATATGTATTACTTTTCAAAGTTGAATTGAACTACAGTAGCAATATGTAGTATTATGTTCACTCAAAAGATGGTGTTAAATAAATGCTAGTGCCACGATGTGACAGGCATGGAAAAATAGAAAGTTTTCATCCCAAGATGTGTAAGGTGTATATATATTTATAGATTTTGGGGGGTGAGGGGCAGAGAGAGAGAGAGAGAGAGGTATTTATTATAAGGTGGCTTATATCATTATGTAGGTTGACAAGTCCCAAGATCTGTAGGGTGAGGTGGCAAGCCAGAAACTCAGGAGTGCTGGTGGTTTAGCTACAGTCTGGGTCTGAAGGTCTGAGAACCAGGAGAGTCAGTAGTGTAAGTTCCAATCTGAAAGCTAGCAGGCTCAAGGTCCAAGAAGAGCCAATGTTTCATTGTGGTCTTAAGGATGGGGAAAAAGATCTTAGTTTAAGCAGTCAGCCAGGAGGAATTCCATATTATTCAGTCTTTTTTTTTCTATTCAGGTCTTCAATTGTTTGGGTGAGGCCCACCCACAAGTGACAGCATTCTGTTTTACTCAGTCTATCTATTCAAAGTCAGTATCATCCAAAAACATCCTCCTAGACGCATTCAGAATATAGTTTGACCAAATGTGTGGGCACTTCATGGCCCAGTCAAACTGACACATAAAATGAAATATCCCAGTCACCCTTCCTTATAAATGTCGTTTCTTGTATTTTTACCAAATGCCAAGAATCTTCATATTCTTTGAGGAAAACATACCCATAAATGAAAAACATTAACAGAGAATTCATTTCTAGAGAAAAAGAGATAACTTTAAGAACAGATAAAAACTGAAAAGCCGACACATAAAGAAATTTGTGGTGTTATTTTATACATAAAACAAAAAGAAGATGCAATGGTTGGGGAACAGTCCAAGATTGATTAAGAGCTCTAAGAAATTGAAAATATAATTGCTAGCATATCAAGGTGAATAAGAGGCTAGTAAAAAGAATGTTCAGGAAATTTCCCAGAATATTGACTCCAAAGAGTAAAGTGAATAAAATTATAAAAGAATGTATTAGAAATACAGAAAAGCAATCTATAAGTTTCAGAAAGATAAAGCAAAGAAAGTAAGCAGGAAGAAATTAGTGAATAAATAAATTTTCCAAAACCTGGAAAGATGATTTTTTAATTGGAAAGTCCAAGCTAAAATCTGCTATGCCAAATTTAAAAGCAATATGGAGTTTCAAAATACTGAGAATAAAGGAAAAAATCCAGAACTTTCTAGAGAGATAAAAACAGGTCATTTCAGTAGAAACGAGTATTCCTTCAACCCTAACATAATGATCCACACTGGATGTCAGAAGATTGAAGCAATGTTTCTAAAGTAGAGAAGAGAGAGAAGAAAAAGTAGAGAAGAAATTTTTTTCACCTAGAATTTTATTCCAACCAACTTTTCATCATTTAATAATTAGTTAATAACTAGCACAAGTACTTTTATAGTATTATACTGTACTCGTTATTGTTGTTGTTGTTGTTAGGTGCCGTCCAGTCGGTATCCAACTCATAGCGACCCTCATAGGGTTTTCAATGGCTGACTGTTTCAGGATTGCCTTGGGAGTGGATTGCCAGGCCCTTCTCCCATTTTTGCAGTGCTGGGAATTGAACTTGGGACCTCAGAGACTGCAGTGCAGTGCTCTACCAACTGAGCTAAATCCCAGCCCATACTCATAGAATAGTACATAATATGTAAGAAGATAAAATCTTATCTATTATATTCAATCATAGAACTACCTCTCTTCTGTCATTATAGTGTGTATATTTTATACTTTTAATATAAATAATGTTCTGTTTTATATTTAACATAGTTTTCTTTACTTAAGAGTGTATCTGTAGTCTTTCTATATATGTACACGTTGTTTTGTTTTTAACTATTTTTAACTGTTGTGTCATATTTGTGCATTGTGACTTAATCACTCAGCTATTAGTGGACAGTTGGACTATTTCAGTTTTTTTCTTTTATATAAACAATGCTACAGTGAACATCATTGTTAAAGCATCTTAATGCCCGAGGCTGTGATTTTCTATGAAAAAAATACTCTGCTTCCTATTTTCTCTTTGACTACAATGAATGTTCCCCAGACTTCCTTTTTCCCATTTTAGCTTTCTATGAATGTGGCAATTTTGTTATGTCACACGGGGTTTGTGATCTTTCCTTTCCTTCCGTGCTGTGTTGAGTAAGACTAGGGAGCCTTCTGACAGGAATTTCTAAACTATCATCTTTATGATTCATTTCTGTACCAAGACATTTACTCAGTATTATGGAATTATGATTTTTTTCTCAGGGAACAAAGATAAAACTAAATTCCCTGAGATGCTTTTCTTGAAAAAAAAAAAGGAAAAAAATCAAGCTGCTAAATCATTACCTTTCATGTCTGTTAGCTTTGAGTTATTTGGCAATGTGGATTATCAGAGTAAATTAGCGTTGTTGCCATTACAACTAAGAAGTGGTCTGCATTTAGGTCCTGAAAAGACCATTTTAGAATTCTTCAAAGTAGCTTTTCAGGACCTAAATGCTGACCACTTCTTAGTTGTAATGGCTAGAACAGCTAACAGACATAAAAGGCAATGATTGAGCAGCTTCATTTTTTCCAAGCCTACAGCACCTGGTGTTCCCAGGTGGTCTCCCATACAAGTACTAACCAGGCCCGACCCTGCTTAGCTTCTGAGATCTGACAGGATCGGATGCCACAGTGGTATGGCTGCAAGCTTTAAGGAGATAATTAAAGTTAAATGAGGTCATAAGGTAGGGACCTAATCCAATAGGATTGTTGTTCTTATCAGAAGGAGATATGCCAGAGCTCTCTCTCTCCTTGCTTGTATAGAGGAAAGGCTATGTGAGGGCACAGGAGGCCATTTAGAAGCCAGGAAGAAAGATCTCTCCAGAAACCAATCCTGTTGAAACCTTGATCTTGGATTCCTCCCTTCAGAACTGTGAGAAAATTAAAAAATTTTCTTTTTCTTTAAGACAGAGTCTCACTGTGTAGCCTAGGCTTGCCTGGAACTCAAGATCCTCCTTGACTGCAAGCGTGTGCTACCACGTCCATCTCCCACATTTATTCTTTCATGGTTCTGGATGTTGGAAATCTGAAATTTCATGGGATCCAAATCAAGGTGGCCATAGGGCCTCATATCCTCCAGAGACACTAGGAGGAGATTCTATTACCTTGACATTTCTTCTAAAATTGAATTCCTCACCTTTCTTGGTCATGACCCCTACCTCTATTTCCAGTGCCAATAGTATAGAATCTTGCTTTTGTAATCACATTACCTTCTCATTTAGTAGTCTCTCCAGCTACCTCCCTCTTAGAGTACACATGTGATTTCATTGGGCTCACTCAGATGATCAAGGACAATCTCTCTATCTCAAAATCCTTATTCTCACCTGCAAAGTTCCTTTGTCATGTAAAGTAACATATATACAAGTTCCCAGGATTAAGACATGGACATGATGGGAGCCAATTATTCAGCCCACCACAGTGCTTTATTAGTTGTCTTAACAGTCATCGACCATACTCTCTCTCTTGTATGAGATTTTCAACTCCAAGTTGTCAAGGCTTGCATCTATTTTTGTTCACTGTGGTGTTTAACATATAGTAGATACTTAGAAAATATTTTCTAGTTGGAAGGACTATCAGCCATGTGCGCCTTACTTTTGAAAACAACTTATATTTATGGTGGTGTAATTAGGGTTTATCACATTAAATCTCTCATTTACTAATTCTTAATTACATAGTATCAGCACTAATATCACACTTATTGTTAAGTGTTGTTGAGTCAGATCTGACTCATAGTGACTCTATGTACAACAGAAAGAAACACTATCCAACACTGTGCCATGCCCAGCACTATAGCTTCTCTGCTATTCATAGGGTTTTCAACAGCTGATTGTTTCGGGAGTGAGCTGCTAGGTCCTTCTCCCAAGCTTACAGAGGCCGATACTCCCAAGCTGTCTCCCACCTAAGTACTAACCAGGCCCGACCCTCCTTAGCTTCCAAGATCAGATGAGATTAGACACCAGGGTGATATGGCTGAAGGTTAATATTACACTCGTCCCTCCTTATCTGTGGAGATATGTTCCAAGACCCCCAGTGGATACCTAAAACTGCAAATAGCACCCTATAAATACTATTTTTTCCATATATATGGTAAAGTTTAATTTAGATATTAGGCCCAGAAAGAGATAACAATGAATAATAAACAAACAACAATTATAACAATAAATTGTACTAAAAGTTATGAGAATGTAATCTCTTTCTTTTGATTGTACTTTTAGCTATTCACTTAAAAGATGTACTTTCTGTTTGTCTCTTTAGCATGTCCAATTTGCCAACATCACAACTCTTACACTTTGGGGCCAATATTCTTTCACACAATAAAGTTTAGTTGTGGATAAAGGGGCATTGCAGTATTTAAGAAGAATTTAATAAATGATTTATATAAATTTAGCTATTTATATAATACATACATGACAACATGGCTAGGTCAAGGCCAGCCTAGGGTTACATAGCAAGATTCTGTCCTAAAAAATAGTGTATGTGTAAAGTCACCAAGTTGATGATCATTTGCTAAAATAGTATAAATCCACAACCAGTAGATGTCTGGTAGAGATGTTCATTTCCACTGTTCAACATACTGACAGGTACCCCTGGAACACTGTGTGTTTGAGAGTCATCACTTCTTTTTGATTTTCTATGCTCTTTCTCTCTTCACCAGTTGAACTACATCCTTACCAAGAATTAGTTGTGCTTGTTCCCAAATATGTTGGCTCCAGAATATTTACAGTAGGGGATTTTCCAACTAAGCAGAATGGTCAGTGGCAGCCAAAAGAAAAAAAGTAAATTATTCATTCTAGATTTGAAAGCAAGTGTGTGGCATTATAACACATACACCATGGGGGACCTGAGGTGGTCAGGGTAGTTGGAGAAAGTTTCCCTGTGGAAGTGATACTTGAGCTAAGATATGAAGGAGGAAAAAGAGTTACCTGTCCTGAGGGAAGGGGTTAGGGTCATTGCCAAGGTCTTAAGGCAAAATGAAATATTGCCAGTTAATGGACCAGAAAGTAAATCAGTGTGGTTAGTACAGGAAAATCCAGAAGTATAGGCCAAGATGAGAAAGAAAAACCAGGGACCAGGCCATACAAGTCTGTGTAGACACTATGAAGATTGTGGTTTTCATCTTAAGAATTACAGAGCCTTTCTACTGGTGAAGGTAGTTGGGAAAGATGTGGCTTGACTAATATGGTCACACTTGCATATTGAGAACCTCACTCAGACACTTTGGTGGGTAACTAATTGGAAAGAAAAAAATGGATCCAAGAAGATCAGTTAAGAGACTTTTCAAATTAGAGATGATGGTAGCTTGAACAGGATAGACTGTGGTAGAAATGGAGATGGGGAGACAGAGTCTTTATATTTTGGAGGTAACAATCTACAAGACTTAATGGTAGTAAGAGTTGATAAAATATAAGAGACTGGAAGAGAAAGATATCAAGGATGACTCGACTTTGTTTTTTGTTTGATTTTGAAATCTCATTTGGATTCATATACCATTCACTGAAATAGGGCAATAAATAGGGAATAAGACCAAGAAGTAGTGATCATGAATTTGGCTTTGTAATTATTGAGATTGCCTGCAGCCATAGCCCTGTGGCATCTGATCCTGTCAGATCTCGGAAGCTAAGCAGGGTCAGGCCTGGTTAGTACCTGGATGGGAGACCACCTGGGAACACCAGAAGCTATAGGCTTGGGAGAAGGACCTGGCAACCCCCTCCCAAAAATGAATCTGCCATTGAAAACCCTATGAACAGCAGAGAAGCACTGACAATAGTGTTTCCCCTGTTGTACAGAGGGTCACTATGAATGGAATACCAACTCGACGGCACCTAACAACAATTATTGAGATTAAGACATGGACATGGCATGCAGGGAGAAATTGGGAAGAAATTGGCAAAAACCCCAAAACTGGGAAAATGGCTTTTGAAGATCTGGTTTGTAAATTAGAAATCTAGGGAAAATGAAAGTAACTTGATTGGACGTTTGTACAAAGCCCTTCATAAATCCCCTGAACCTGATTGGACAATTGGAAAACAAAGGACTCAAAGCTGATTGGCTCAGGCCATTTGGGGGCAAACTGTATAAGGAGCTGCACTGCAGCAGCTCTCTCTCTGCTGCGGACCATCAGCAAGGAAAGGACTCTCTGGATTCAACCAGCAACACAGAAGCATCTCTCCTTGTGACCACCGAGACCAGGACAACTAGACTGCGTTCTCAAGGAAAGACAGACTACAAGCAAGCTGAGGGGAAAGCTCTTGGACCCAGCACCAAGAGGCCAAAGCTGAGGACAGTCTCCAGTCCCCGTGCTGGAGACAGAAGAGCCACCACTGCCCTTGAAGAAGCATAAGAGCTATAGCACTTGTAAGCTGTACACTTTGGGTTCCTCGCAGCTCTTGTCAGGGAAGAGAGAGACAACAAAGAGCTGCATGGTCCCCTAAGGTGAAGCATCCTGAGGCTTCTCCTTTCTTCCCTCTTGCAGCATTCCCAACGGCTGCAGGAGTGAGGGCCCCTTATCTGAGGGTCCCAAGTGAGTTGTGTTTAGTTATCTGTGTGCATGGCCGCACGTCCCATCCAAACATCCAGGCCGGACCAGCGAGGAGTGCACTTCACAATAGAGATGTCAAATAAGAGGTTATATAGATGGGCATTAAAACTTTGAACTTGGATCAGGTGGTCTAGAAGCAGAGTAAAGAGAAAGATAGAGAGCCCAGTGTTGAGCTTTGAAGATGATTCTAAGAATTGCCAGTTGTTCAAAGAAACACATAAATTAATATTTAAGGAAGGTTTTCATTTGCTTGTGTAACCACATGTTTCCTGGGTCAAAAACTATTTGCCTCATCTAAAAGTGTCAAGTTTAATTTAAAAAATATGACCCAACCAATCAAATCAATCTATGGTCAAAATTTGTGTCTTGGCCACCACAGTGTGACTTTTATTTGAGGGTCATTAGTGAGGACCCAGGGTATAGCCAATGTTTAGAAGAAACAATCTGAGTGGCAATAGGGCAACATTCCCACTTAGATAAGAGAAATATTCCTTGAGATGAAGAAGGAGAGATAGAGAAGGGGCAAGGAGCACAGAGGCTTCTAATTCTCAGGAAGAGAAATAGTTCCAGCTGTTTCTTTTCGGGTTAGTGACCCAGGTAATTGGGAGGATACTATGGAACATTGGAGGGTGAAAGGGCAGAGATATTTATACCCTACATGTCTATTTGGATTCTGAGTGGCAACGAAGTCTAGGAGAGAAAAAGTATTCCATACAGACCATTCAGAGAGGTAGGAGGCACATCTTGACATTGCCATGAACTTACAGATGGCTAGTGATTCCCCAGTGTATTGGTTCTTGGCAAAAATGTGAGGGCTTGCTTTCCCAATCCCTGCTGGTCATATGAATTGTGGGTATAAACTTGGTATTAACAATCAGAGTAAATAATGGATATGCTTGTGTTATATTCCATTGTTATAACAAAATATCTGAGATTATTATCTTATAAAGAGAAAAGGTTTGTTTTGTCTCACAGTTTTAGAGATTCCAGTCCATGGCAGACCCATTGTTTTTAGGCCTCTGGTGGGATGCCAGATACTAATGGTGGGGAATATGTGGTAGAGGAAAACTGCTCATCACATGGCCTAAAAGCAAAAGAAGAGGAAGGGCCAGGACCTAAGGATCTTCACCTAGGGCCCACCTTCTAAAGGGTAAACTATCTCCCAGTAGCACTACTCTGGGGACCAAGCTTTTAATACTTGGGTCTTTGGGGAACATTCAACATCCAACAATAGCAATGCTTTCACTGATTAATTTGATGTGAAAATTCCGTTTTATAATGACAGAAAGCATCATTATTTCATAATTCCAGTATATTTCAGCATTGCTACCTGTTCCTTTGGAGATTCTGTTAGGTAACTGTAAGGTACTCTTTATTATGTCCTCTTCTGATGCAACTGGCTAAAATGTACTCTGTTGCTTACAACTATGAATTCTGACTTATGCCCTGAGAATCACAGAATTTTGAAACTAATAGGATGGTTAAAGCTCATTTCCTCCAATGCCTTTTCAGTCTCAATAACCCATTCTTTTATTTTTCCATTTGAAAGATTCTTACTAGAAAATTAAATTATCCTTGACTTGTTCACCTATTTTATAAATGAGACATAAAATTATTAATCATTCTAAACTAAAAGCATTCTAGACAAAGCCAAAATTGATAATGTATTTGCTCTCTACAAATATAATGTAGATAAAATATAAGATTTCCATCAGCATCTTTGAAATATTAAAAATAGAGATTATGTATTATTAATTTCTTTGCTCTAGTTTGAAAGACACTGATATATCTTCTTCATTTTAATGATGAACCAAATACAGCCCAGTAATGTGGATACTTTGTCTAGGATCCCACAGCTAAATAAAGGCAGAACTTGGATAAGAACTTGCCTGTAGGTAAGAGCACATTTATCAAGGACCTAAGAGAAGAGAGACATGCCACTTCTCTGTGACATCAGCATATGGCTCATGTATTTATTGAGTACTTACTATGGGTCTGTCATTGAATCATTCATAAGGTGCTGCCTTCATGCTAATGGGAAAGGTACATAGCAAATGAGAAAACAGAAGAAAATATCGTATCTGCATGTGATTCTAATCCACATCTGATTTTGTATGGCTTAATACTGTCGAAAGGGTATAGATTAGATTGGACAATATGCAGTAATTTGGAATGACAATGATTTTGGCATTAAATAATTTTAAAAATCGTAAGGATAAGGAATGTTTGGAGGTTGGTGCTAATTTAGTCAAGGAAGGCCTCACTGAGGAGAGACCTTTGAACTGAGACCTAAAAAACTTGCAATGCAAATAATCATGGAGAGGGCACTCTAAACAGAGACTACTGAGCACAGAGTTCCGGTGGTTGAATCTAAGGGCGCATTTGGAGGAATAGTAAGATAGTAATGGAAGGAAGGCTATGGAAGATGAGAACAGAGGGAAGTAGGACCCACATAATATTAGAACTGTCAAGGAATGAATTTAGATTCCTTTTCCAGATTCATTAGAAACACAATAAAGTCTTTTGAGCAAGGCATAACATAATCTGATTTACTTTTTAAAAAGATCACTATGGCTGCTGCCTAGAAAATGGGTGTGAGTCCCAGCGGCTTGGGAGGCGGAGGCAGGAGGATTGCAAGTTCGAGACCAGAGGCAGTATGCGTAACTTAGTGAGACCCTGTCTCAAAAAGTAAAAAAAAAAAAAAAAAACGGGCTGGGGGTGCAGCTCAGTGGTCCAGCACTTGCAGAGCATGCAAGCACAAGGCCCTGGGTTCAACCCCCAGTACCACAAAAAGAAAAAAGAAAGAAAGAAAGAAAGAAAGAAAATGGGTGTGAGAAGGGACAAAAGCAATCTGTTCTGTTTTGTACGTGGTTTTATTTGTTTCTTTGATCATTTATTTTTAGTTAGTGTGTAGACCTAACTGGAAAGACTAGAAAGAATGACCTAGAGGCCAAGTTGATTTATCTCTTATAACTATAGTTGTTGTTGTTGTTAGGTGCCATTGAGTTGGTGTCCAACTCATAGCAATCCTATGTACAACAGATGAAACACTATTGTCATGCTTCTCTGCTATTCATAGGGTTTTCAATGGCTGATTGTTTTTTGGGAGCGAGTTGTGGGGTTCTTCTCCTAAGCCCACAATACCTGGTGTTCCCAAGTGGTCTCTCATCCAAGTACTAACCAGGCCAGAGCCTGCTTAGCTTCCGAGATCTGACAGGATCAGATGCCATAGTAGTACAGCTGCAGGCATAACTACGGTAATGAGGGACTAATACATGTTTGACAGACAATAACAAGACTAACAAGTGATACTATTTTAGGGAGATGCAAAATTATAACTACTAAATTATACATCAAAATGCTGTGCTTTCTCACTACATAGTCACATTATGACATGTTGAAATATTTGCTTTTCTGTATTGAAAGCCTCAGTACAGTAACTTTTCCTCATATTAGTTTCTACTACATATATACATATTAATTTAAAGACAGTTGAATATTAAGCTTGCTCAAAATGATAGATGTCAATGGCTCTGAAAGAGCAGAAATAATCTGTTAAAGAATCTGTGTTTCAGAAGTGCTTAACTATGGAAACTATAATGACTCAGAATGGGCTTGTTAAAGTGAAACAGGATGTCAGTTCCTGGCAGTTCTTTGTGAGCCAATGAGAGGGCAAAGGATGTCTTCAGTACTACTCTGGACTGATCTGGCCAAATAGGTTCAATGCTAGATTGCAAGAAAATACAATTGTTAAATAACTCCCTTTTCTTTGTTCTTCTCCATCAAGTCTTCTGGCACTCAAGTTTTAGCCAAAATAAGTTAGCAAATTATAGCACTGGCTATAATTTGCAGAGAAATTGAATCTCACTTTGGCTAGTTTTCTCTCCAATAGAGAAGCATAACGAATTTACAAAAAACCCAATACTTTCATGCTGAGAAAATGTTTTATTCTTACCATGAGAAATACTGGTAAGTGCCAGGTGCTGAGCTAGTTAACCTTATTGGCCAATTCCTGAATGCCACACATCCTCTCAGATGATCTCTACAACCCTGCCAAGAAGATACTAACATTCTTTTTGTACAAGGGGAAATCAAGGTTCAGCGTGATTAAATAATTTGTTTGGATTCACAAAGATTCTTCACTACAGAAATGAATATAAACCCTGGCCACCCTTACTGCATTCTCTTCATTACATTGCAGTGCCATTTGGCAGGAGGTAATACCTCTTCATTAACTCCAAGTAGCATCAAAAGGAGATCACCTAACGTGACCCACACTACATAAACAATGTTTTGAAAATAGGCCTCTTTATTAAACTGCCCAAGTCCACAGTATTTTTTAACAGATCTTTTCTGACAGTGATTTGCATCTTAAAAGGTGTAGAATTGCATACAAACAAGTTCAAGGCTTGAGTAAATCTTTGTAACTAATTCTTTTGAAGCAAAGAAATCTTTGTTCTTCTCTTTTGCATAGTAACATCAAAATTCTAGATGTCCTATATCATCTGAAAATGACATGACTTGATATTTGTCACCAGACAGAGCAAAGGCCTCAGAAGAGTGCACTAAAGGGTTACCAGTGCGAATCACAATATAGCTGAGCATCTTCCTCTTCTGATTCACAAAATGAATACCTACATTGTTTACTCACAGGTTGAGCATGATAACTACCGAGTGGCTATAAATGTTACCAGCATTCTAGTACTGTGCTAAGGGTGAGGGTCCTCATTTTGTGTGTGTGTATTGCCTCCATCCTGCCCACATACCCTAGTAGTACTGCCAATATCTACATACATATACCCAAGGTCCTCATGTGAAGGAAACAAATTATTTGCTCAATGGGGCTGTAGATATAGTTCAGTGGTAGAGAGGGAGGCTCTGGGTTCCATTCCTAGCACTGCAAAAAGAAAAAATTCATTCAATGAATGCATGTGTTTCTGCAGATTGGAAAGAACTGGGGCAAAAGCTTTTTGATATATTTTACACACACACACACACACACACACACACACACACACACTTCACATGTCTGTCAGTTGGTCGTGTTGTGCTGTGGGGGACTGCATGTTGCTGTGATGCTGAAAGCTATGCCACTGGTATTTCAGATACCAGCAGGGCCACCTGTGGCAGACAGGTTTCATCTGAGCTTTCAGACAAAGGACATGGCAGCCCAGTCCTGAAACAATTGGCCATTGAAAACCCTATGAATAGCAGAGAAGGACTGTCAAACATAGTACTGGAAATGAGCCCCCGCAGTCTAGGAGGCATTCAAGAAATGACTGGGGAAGAGTTGCCTCCTCAAAGTAGGATCGACTTTAATGATGGGAATGGAGTAAACCCCTGGGAACTCCTTTTGCTGATGTTGCACAACTCAAAATGAGAAGAAACATAGTGATTGCAAGAATGGGCTCAAACAGAAAAAGATCTTGCACATGGCACAGTGATGGGTAATATTTTGTCCTGTTGTACATAGGATTGCTGTGAGTCAGATCTGATTCGTTGACACCCAACAACAACAACAAGAATAATGTATATATCATGATCCCTTTTATTAGGGAAGGGAGTTTCACTAAATCACATGATAGATTTAATTAGTTAATTATATGGTGTTCTCTAATTTTTTAAATTAACTAATATCCTTAGGTAATCTTAGTACATTAAACAGGTGAATGAAACACATATCCATTTTATCACATGGCTAGGATCAAGAAGAACCATTTTGCTATATGACTAGCTGTCAAACAAAAACTTAGGTACAAACAAAATTCATCCAACTGACATGTTGATTCCTATTGGATGACATCAAAAGCAAATCATAATAGGTATAGGGCATGCTTCAGGTCTTCCCCTGACAGTTTATCCTGATCCCTGCCTCACTCTCCAGATATCCTGACACAGACTGGCTGACATTGATTCATTAAATAAATATTTATCAGACACTTTCCATGTATAAGGCACGTTGTAGGATCTTATGGTATATCATCCAGACAGATAAAGATTGTGATTTTCATTGGCAGTTACACATTCTAATGCCCAAGGAACATACAGTACTTTGATGTGGATCTTCTTAGCAAAAGTAGTTTGTGAATCACAAATGTAGAATTATTTTAATAAAATTATTAAATAAAAAATTAAAAATTAAAATAATAAAATTATTTTAATAAAATATTAAATGAAAAAATAATTGGTAGAGCCTGGTGTTGTGGCCCACACCTGTCATCCCAGCTACCCAAGAGGCTGAGGCAGGAAGATCACTAGTTTGAGGCCAGTGGCAATCTGTGCAACTTAGCAAGACCCTATCCCAAAATAAAAAATAGAGAGTTGGGGATGCAGCCCAGTGGTAGAGCACTTGACTAGCACATGCAAGGCCCTGTGTTCAACCTCCTCCCAGGACTGCAAAAAACTTAATTAATTAAAATAAAATAAGTACTTGGTAGTATTTTTTAAATAGACCTGCAATAGTTGCTCATGAAATACTAGATAAAAATAGCAAATTGCAGAGCAATAGGTATACCTTGTTTTAAAAATTATGTTTTTTGTAAGTATGAAATAAACTCCATCAGTACACACAATAAACAGTTAACAAAGGGCTGGAAAGAGTATATATAGTTGATTATTTCATCTTTTGCACATTTATTCCTTAAATTTGTTGAATAGCAATGTGTTATTTTGTAAATTAAAGAAATCCAATACACATTTATTTAAGGCTTAATTTCACTTGTTTTCATGTAACTTCTTTGTTACTGTGTTTGTTTTGATTTGCTGTGTTATACATTTCTTAAGGATACAGGAGTAAAAGTACCCTTGCAACATGTGTTGCTAAAAGATAGAATTTCTAGGAATAAGACATCCAGCAATTCTCTTTGTCATGGCTAATATCTCACTGCATGATATATGCATGAAAGGAAACAGAAAAGGAATATAAAAATGAAACTAAGAGAAAGTGCACATTTGTAAAGGAAATTTAAAGATGTTTCTAGAAAGTCAATGAAAATAATCTATATCATTGAAATGTCCTTTAGAAAAAGAATCATGGTACAATTTCAGTCAAAGTATCATGAAATAAAGATTTCCTCAAAGAATAAGATTCCATATATGTAATATGATGAAGCTTGCTGTGTGCTAGGTCTCATGGGTCTTATAGAAAATTTTCTGTTTTTACCTTAGCCCTCCACTCCACTTGAAACCATCCTTCTGCACCTTGGATTTGAAAATCATTTAAAAAGATTATAGTTAAATCCACAATAATTAAAACAAAACACTT
>VMDO01028338.1:0-24066 GCA_007922755.1 Pedetes capensis
TAACTGCATGAATGAGTGTATGAACTTAATAGATTGTCTTGGTTACCACATTATCATAAAAGTTTTTAATTGTGATCCTCAGAGATAAGGTATTAAAATATTTTGATAAACTATGACATTTTACATTGCTATATCATTTTTCTCTTTGTTTAAAACTAAAATATATGTAAGTCAAAATCACATTTTAAAATTATAAACAGAAAAGTTAAACTCGGTTTAGGTTAATATTTATTGGGCATTTGATAGTTTAAGGTAGCTTAGAAAGCATTTCTGTTGAGAATTTTATTCTAATTTTGGTCTTTGTAACTAACCTAGAAACTCAGGAATAAGTTATTTCTCTGTACTTACCTAGAAACTGGAAATGACAATACTACCTCCTTCAAGACCTGGCCTGAAGCAAATAATATATAAGTTTACATTTTTGGACTTCTAGAATATATACATTTATATTCCCAGTATAAAATAGATGCTCAATAAAGAGTAATATTATGCTTTTTTGAATTGGAAATGACTCCTCCAGCACCTACACCACAGATCACAGATATTTTATTAGCACACAAAATAGGGTCACCTGGAGATTTTGTCCTTAGAATTAACTCAATTTTATAAAACCTTATCTCTATCCCATATATTGACTTGATATGAGTACTAACTGAATTCATGTATTAGTTTTAACATTTTTTCTGAAGTCTTTAGAGTTTTCAATGTATAAGATCACATCATACGCAAACAGGGTAATGTTATTTCTTCCATTCCATTTTGGGGATACATTTTACTTCTTTTTCTTGTCTGATTGCCCTTGTTGATACAGCCAGTAATTTGTTGAATATAAGAGGTAGGGGTTGACACCATTGCCTTGTAATAGATCTTAGAGGAAATACGGTAAGTTTTCACTACATTTATTATCATGGGTTTTTCATAGATGGTCTTTATAAATATTCTTATCTTTTTCCCTTCTCCAGTAATTTGTAGGAACGTGTTAAACAGAACTAATAATTTCAAAAGCAGAAAGAGGATGGGTTGTTGGTGTCAGTAGATGCCATAGGTTGGGTCCAACTCATAGAGACCCTCATAGGGTGTTCAATGGCTGGTTGTTGCTGGATTCAGGAGTGGACTGCCACATTCATCTCCCATTTTTGCAGTGCTGGCGATTGAGTCTGGGTCCTCAGTGAGTGTAGCATAGCACTCTACCAAATGAGCTAATCACCAGCCTGAAGAAAGGAGGAAATTGATAGGTAAGGACATAGAAATGTAAAATTAAACCAGGATATCGGAGTTTGTGAGGAATATTAGATATAAGCATATATACATACCTTTTCTTGCAGGAAGTATCAGAGTATATTCATGTAGTCAATATAAAGCATTGAAAAATATTTGGGCCTCAAAAATGCACTGTACTTTGAATTAACAAGAAATGTCAAGCTTCAACTTGAGAGATTCGTTGATTTGGAGGAATAGAAAGAAAATAGCACAGAAGAGCATGCTTGCAGGGAGTTTTGAGGACTGAGGTATACAAAGCTAGATGTGCTAAAGGATAGAGGATGCCCTGCTGAGGAGCACATTAAAGTGAAACCTCCCGCTGTGATTTACTGAACTACACAGGAAGGATTTCAGAGGAGATAATGTTCTTATAATTCCATGAAGACTAACACAGTATCATTTCTTACTGTTACTATTTCTCAACTGAGAGTCTAGTTTTGGAATGCCCTACTAAATATACATTAGTTTTAAAATTTAAGAATTCTCTCATCTTCAAGCAATTTACCTTTCTATTCCTATTCTTAAATAGTAATATTGCATTCCTTATGAATAATTACACATGGAAATAACTTTGGAGAAAGAGAGAGAGAGAGAGAGAAAGAGAGAGAGAGATCCTTCTATCAATTAAGACTTCACTATTTTCTAACAACAACATCATTTTGGTAACAAAGTTAAGTCAGCAGACAGATTTTTAAACTTTGCTAGGGGAAAAAAATCATCCTTTCCTCAAGGGAAATAAAAGGTTTTGAAATTTAAAGGGTTTAACATATAAAGAATGGCAACTGACTTAATTCTTACTTGTGAGTTAGAACAGTTAGCCAAATGAATGGTTTCAAAGCTTAGTTCCTGACCTACTGTAATGAGTCGAACTGCACCATAGAGGGATTGACCAGATGGTCAGGGAATACAATACAATGTCCAGTACCTTAAGCTCACTCATCAAAGGCATTTACTCAAAGGCTGCAGAGCCTTTTATCTAAGAAAAACGCTTTAAAATGTGCGGCTGTTCTCTCTTTCATAGTGAGACATAAATTGTTGTCTAAGTTAGATGAATTGCAAAATGCAATTGCTTGATGAAATATCCATGTCCTAGTATTTGAATGGCAAGCTTTATGAATGGTCACATTTAGAAACATTATTTAATATATGCCTGTTCTTTTTGCATTTGTGCCTAAGAAATACAAGAAGTACATCATCTTGTATTTCACAGCAGATGCATAAAGTGGCTTCAAGGGAGTGATGTATAGCGTTTCTTTACATAATACATTCCTCTTATATCTTATAGATTTAAAAAAGAGAGGAGAGATTTGTGAAATAAGAGTAGGAATATGTGCTGCAGTAGACAGGATTTTCCATAGAAACAAGAGCAATCAGATGTAGATAGATAAATAGATAGATAGGTAGGTAGATAGATAAACATAAGGAATAGATGAGAAAGAAAGAGATTGATTGATCAATTGACTGATTGATTGATTTTAAGGAAGTGTCTCCCATGACTGTGGATGCTGGCAAATACAAAAGTTGCAGAGTAGGCCAGCAGGCCAGAGACTTATGGAAGAGGTATAATTTATGTCCAGAGGCAGTCTTCTGGCAGAATTCCCTCTTCTGGCAAGTCAGTCACTTTTATTAAGGTTTTTAACTGACTGAATGATGTCTATCCACTTTATGGATGATAAGCTGTATTACTCAAAGTCTACTAATTTAAATGTTAACCCCATCTAAAAACTACCTTTACAGAAAAACCCAGATGTGTTTGGCCAAATATCTGAATAACATGGGCTAGCCAGATTAGTACATGAAATTAACTGTCAGAGTGGCTTTTTTGTGTAACAAAGACTCCTACTCTCTTACTGAGCTCAGGCAATGGACAGCAAAAAAATCACATTGATCACAGTTTTTAAAAGCTATTTCTTTCCTAGGATGTAGAAATTTTAGAACTGTTTCTTTTAAAAAGATAATTCTTGAGGGTCAGTGTGACTTAACCACATATCAGTCTAGCTTTATGGCAAGTCAAAAGCGAATTCTTAGCCATTCATTGCTTTATCGAATTTAATAAAATACTGCTGATGCAAGAGAGTCAAAATGCTGCAATTATGGCATTGAAGAAAGCTGTACTGCAGATTTCAGTAGTTTATTTCAGCATTGTAAAATATTTTAATATGCCTTTCTCTTGAAATTATCTTGTTCTTTCCCAATAACAGAGATATTCAGCAGTGTTCCCTCAAAGAATATTCTATTATCTTCTGTATTGAAAGGGTATTTATGGGAGTTAAGTGAATGGAAAAGAGATTCTTTAGTCAAATAAGTTTAGAAAACACTGGCTAAGCCTTGTACACTCTTTTACTGTCTTAGTCCCCTAGATGATGTTATTACATATGATGATTTTTTTAAATAAAAAGGTGACTTGTAGTATGCTAGTGTTCCTACACTGGTTTGATTACTAGACCTTATTGTTTGTAGACTGCCACGTGGAACTGGGGTTATAAAGATATGTTTTGAAAATTCTTCCCAGTATAAAATTTTATTCTTCTTTTACAAAATTGCTTTGAGTAGTCTCAGGCAGTAGTAACATATGAATATATATTTTAGGATTATTTTTTCTTAGGAAAGCCTGCTTCTGTTTTGATTGAGATTATAACTAACAAATATATCAGTTTGGGTGAATTGACTTTAAAAACTGAGTTTTCTGTTTCATATACACGTCTCTTAGTCTATGTACACTTTTTTTTAAACTTTCTTCAGTAATCTAGAATAGTCTTCTTAAAAAGAGGGCTTGTACATTTGGGGTATTAAATTATTTCTTTATTTATGTTACTTGTTATTGGTATTTTTAAAATTTCATTCTCTATTTGTTACCAATGTATAGAAACAAACCTGCCTTTTAGAATTATCTTTGTATTCTGTCACTTTACTTAATTCCCTTATTAATTCTACTACTAAAATACATGACTACTAATTAATACTACCAGAATTCAAATATCTTTTGTAGCTCTCTTCAGATATTGCTTTAGGCAATTGGGTTGTGATTAAAAACAATTCTTTTTCATTTTCTAAAAATATACACAGAAAACTATATATATGTATATATATATGTATATATATATATATATGAGTATATATATATGAATATATATATTTATATAAATAATAAATTATGTAAGTGATTATTTTCTCTCCTAGGCAAAGGTGGCCTCTTCCTGCTATCCCAGGACTGGGCATGCTCACATTGGTGTTCTCTGTCTATGTATGTACCCTTCTTATTTTTCATATAACATTAAACAAAAGCCTATGGGAAATTGCGATACCAACTTCTTTTGTGTCTTGAACTCCTCTAGAATCTGCACACTCAGGTTAGCCCACAGTCAGCCTTAAAACTGCTGTGAAAATATTCAGCGCATTCCTCTTCATCCCTAATAGCGCTAACTTTCTCTCTTTCGATTGCAAAAAGCAGCAATAGGTCTTTTCTGTCCTTGAAAGGGATCATTTCTGGGATTTTAATTCATTTAAATTTCTATAAATTCTAAGAGTTTTTATAAATTTAAATTAAACTAATATTTTTTGTGTTGTCTACCTTGTTTTCTTGTTAGAATAGAGATAAGGTCTTTTGTATCTCACTACATTGAAAAAATAGAAGCAAACTTATATATGCCTATTTGGTCCATCAAACACCTTCATTGTTGTTGTTGTTAGGTGCCATCGAGTCAGTATCCGACTCATAGCGACCCTATGTACAACAGGGGAAACACTATTGTCAGTGCTTCTCTGCCGTTCCTAGGGTTTTCAATGGCAGATTGACTTTTGGGAGGGGGTTGTCAGGTCCTTCTCCCAAGCCTACAGCTTCTGGTGTTCCCAGGTGGTCTCCCATCCAGGTACTAACCAGGCCCGACCCTGCTTAGCTTCTGAGATCTGACGGGATCGGATGCCACAAGGCTACAGCTGCAGGCAAAAACCTTCATAAGCACGCTAATTTTGAACAACAATTTATTTCATTCTCCCTAATTTCTACCAGATTTCTTCATATATTTGATATAATTACTGATAAAAAATGTATTTGTATTTTAAACTAAGGTAAATATTTTGTTTTGTGAGAATTTGGATATAAATGCTTGATACCATACTTTATCATTCTCATTTAATTGTGAGGTATCAGAAAATAACCTCAATATTGATAAAGCAAAAGCATATGTCCAGAGAACATGATAGAGAATTTAAGAATTGTAACACTACATATAAAAGTTAATATATAATGAAGTTTTATCTGTAATGATTTTAAATCCTGTGTGTTTTTACATATACCATCATACCTCAGTATCCGTGGGAGGTTGTTTCCAAAATCATTATGGATACCTAAATCTGCAGATGCTCAAGTCTTTGTATAAAATGGCATAGTGTTTGCATATAACCTGCTCATATCCTCCTATGTACTTTAAGTCATGCTAAGATTACTCAATACATAATACAATGCAGTGGTATGTAAATGATTGTTTTACTGTATAGTTTAGGTAGTGCAGTGACAAGGAAAAAATATTTGTAAATGTTCAGTCCAGATACAATTTATTTTTCTCAATACTTTTAATCTGCAGTTGGTTGAATCCACACATGCAGAACCCATAGACATGGAACACAACTGACTAAAATTACAAAACATACATTGGAATAGAAGTTAATAGGCTGGGGCTGGGAATGTCATACAGTGGTGGAGCACTTGTCTAGCATTAACCAAGGCACTGGGATGGATTCCCAGTACTAAGCATGCGCGCGCGCACGCACGCACACACACACACACACACACACACACACACAAACACACACACACATTAATAGGCTGGAAATAAAGGTGAAATGATAACAACAGGAAGAGTATTGAATAAGGTAGGGAAATACAGTTCACACATGACAACGGGCTTACAAGTATGAGTTAAGAAGATTAAGAAAATAGAGCAAATATTTCACAAACTCAAGATTCAAAAGAGAATTCTGTAATATCAAACTTCCTTCTGTTTCTATTGCTCTGTAGTATTTGACTGAAATTGTGAAGTACAAGGTTCTTAAAGAACTGTGTTTCAATTAGGACAGTGACCAATTCTAGCTGCAAGTAGACTGCTGAATCATCACAGCTTCTTGACAGGTGGCACCTTCTCTTCACAGAACTTCAGCTATCTCACTCAAAATCAGATCTCCCTTGACTGATACTCCTAAGAGCTCAGACATATACCTAGCAGGATAAGGAAAGGCAGAATTCAATCACACTGAAATTCCTCCCAGATTATAGTCCAAGAAGCTCAAAAAATAGTGTGCATGCCTACATGTATGTTCATGGGCGGCATGCATGTGTGTGCACGTGACAGAGAGAGAAAGGGTGATGTTATTTATACAGTCAGGAATATCAAAATCTGTTGGCAATGCAAAAGGGCTCAAATGAATCACTATATAAATTCTCAAGAAAAAAAATGGCACAAAAGAGAGATTCAAGCAGAATGGTGGAGGGAATGACTGAAAGAGATAACAATTCTCATCCATTCAGATAAAGAATGCTTTAGAACAGCTTACTCTCAGATGAGGGAAAGTGGATGTATAGAATGATTAACCATAAAATGAGAAAGTTCTGAGCTAGAAAGTTAAATACTTTATTCTATGTAAAAGCTGTTTCATACCCATATAATGTATGATCCTATATTCTGTCCTCTTCAATATAGAGTATTCTATTGCACCACCATCACCTGGTGTGTTGTTGTAGAATCACTGCATGTGAGGGTCATAAGTGATATAACTGTGTTCTTTCTGAATCATAACTTTCTTCTCCCAAACCACAGGATCTCTAGTGGAGGCCAAGATGGCACAGTTTTCTTAATTTAAAGTAGACAAGATTTCAGGGAAGCCTGGGAATCATCTACCCTAACTTAAAATCTGCCCCTCAGGACAACAGAGTATAACATAATAAACTTTATATCCATATATTCTCAATTCTAATCCACACCTTTTCAACACTTTTATGGGACTATAAAATCAGATGCAAATTAGAATCTTGTACAGACTGGCTTTGTTTGAGAGCTCTGAAGAGAAGTCTCTTTACCTTGAATCCAACCCACAAGACTTTCTAATCCACATCTGATTTTGTAGCCCTATAAAACTGTTGAAAAGGTGCAGATTAGTATGCAGTACCTTGTTTATGAAAGTTTGTGCTGACGTATCCTAGAGATTAAAGCTACTTTCTGCCATTCTGTTTTTAATGCAATGTCATGTCAATTTCTTATTGTTGTTAGGTGCTATTGAGTCAGGTCCTACTCATAGTGACCTTCACAGGATATTCAATGACTAATTGTTTCAGGATTGCTTTGGGAAAGGGTTACCAGGTCCTTCTCCTGTTTTCACACTTCTGGGGATTAAACCCAGGGTTTCAGAGAGCACAGAGCAGCAGTCTACTAACTTAGTTTACCCCCACCCCCATGTGAATTTAGTTAATATTAAAAGGCTACGCCCCCACATGTCCATCAGCTCATTGTGCTGTGGGGACTTGCATGCAGCTGTGATGCTGAAAACTATGCCTCTGATATTTCAGGTACCATCAGGGCCACCCATGGTTGACAGGTTTCATCTGAGCTTCCAGACTAAGACAGACTAGGGAGAAGGACCCTCCATCCCACTCCTGAAACAATTAGCCATTAAAAATCCTATGAAAAGCAGAAAAGCACCATCAAATACAGTGCTGGGGAATGAGCTTCCCAGGCTGGAATGCATTCAAAAACAACTGGAGAAGAATGCCTCCTCAAAGTAGAGATGACCTTAATGACAGAAATGGAGTAAAGCCCTTGGAACTTCCATTTGCTGATGTGGCAGGACTCAAAATGAGAAGAAACACAGTGGTTACAACAATGGGTCAAATATTTAAAAAAAAAAGATCATGTGCATGGCATAGTGTTGTATAGTGTTTCCTTCTACTATACATACGGTCTCTATGAATCAGACCTGACTTGAAGGCACCTAACAACAAGAAGCTATTAGTAAAGAATATACTTTAAATGAAACTATTAGTAAAATAACATTTATGCTTTTATTGTGTTGACTTAAAACATTTTCTTAAAATTTTAGTAAAAAGCCATTTTTACCAAAAGTAAATTTATAATTAGAATTCATATAAATGATATAACTAGCAATATTTGTCCAAAACAGCACATTATGTGTGGAGGCAAATCTTCCATCAAAATAATTCTTCTGTAAGAAAAATAAAATTATATTTAAGGCAGAGAAAACATTCATAGTCTATAGAACTGAAATACAGTGAGCTTTTAAGGCACCAACTGGGATTTAGCTCAATTGGTAGAGTGCTGTGCTGCAGTGTCTGAGGTCCTGAGTTCAATTCCCAGCACCACAAAAATGGGAGAAAGGCCTGGCAATCCACTCTCAAGGCAATCCCGAAACAGTCAGCCACTGAAAACCCTATGAGGGTCGCTATGAGTCGGATAGCAACTCAGCAGCACCTAACAACAACAACAATTTAAGGCACCAGCAATTCAAAAGGTGATGCCTGGCTTTGTTCATAAGCATGTCGCAGAATCAAGCTGAACAGATGGAAACCCCATCTGCAGGGTGTCTATATCCATGTAGTGATATTCTATAATGTGCTGACATATAAAATCTATAAATAGTTCTATAAAATATTGCCCCTTTTACACATTTTAACTAGGTGAAAATCTTAAAACTCTGAGCTAACCAGTAAAAAAAAAAGAGCGCCTGTTTCACCTTGTGGTTTATGGTCTTTTTTGACAGCAGTATTAACATGTTTGTCATGATTTCTGTCCTCTACTAGTCTGTGAAGATAGGAAAGAAAAAGGAAATGACAGTGGGGGAATAAAAGGCAGATACCTTTAAGTAGTTAGGGCCACAAAGTTTAAAGTGATTTCTACCTGAAGAAAAAATATCATTTTTAAAGATTTAGTTCATTTAGATGGCAAGTTGATGACTGTTGGTTTTAAAGGATAAGAGTTGTTTTGAAGAATTTCCATTGAAGCTGGGCACTGGGTCACATGCCTATAATCCCAGCAACTCCAGAGGCTGAGGCAAGAGGATCGGAACTTCAAGATTAGAGGCAGCCTACATGTAACCCTTTCTCAAAAAACAAAACAAAGCAGAGCAAAACAAAACAAAAATCTATAAAAGGAGCTGGAGGTGCAGCTCAGTGGTAAAGCACTTGCCCAGAATGTATGAGGACTTACATTAAGCCCCACAGTATTGAAAAAAACAATAAACTTCCATTCATTTAGACCTATCTTTCAACATTGATTCAAAGATGATGTTTAGATTATTTTTAAAAGTACTTCATTTTATTTGGTAAAATGTCAATTTGCTCTGGTTTCAAATATTAAAGTTTTTTTTTTACAACATTCTGCACCCACTTGGCAGTTTCAACTTTGATTTCTATAATATTAATTAATTTTCCAGGCCCTGGCTTAAAGTGATAACAAGATCACTTATGGCAATAGAAAACTTTACATTTTTAGAACCTCAGTTATTTGGACTCTACTTTCTGATGTTTTATTTACATTTTCTAAGGAGTTTAGCTGTAGCCTAATCACCCCTGCTAATGAATTACTGATATCCTTGTCAAATAAAACATGAAAATAAAGCAAATCTCCCTCCTAGATAGTAACTGACCAATCATTTTCAAAGAGTATTTTACATGAAAAACACAATGGAATTACTATCAATATTGACAAAAGCAGATTAAAAAGAAATTGGCAAGATTTTTTTTGAGTATTCATTGTTATAATGCAATGATCCTGATTTTTTATATAATGAAATATAATTAATATATAGAAATGTACATAAAACAAATAAAATAATTCCACAGTACAAAACTCATGCAACAACCACCTAGGACAACATCTTGGATTCATGAACTGTCCCATCTCCCAGTAATAATAATTCTCTTTTCTTTCTAAGGATACTCATTATTCTAAATTTCATGGAAATTAAATCCTTGTGTTTCTGTACTGTTAACCAAAACTCTTAAGGATAAGAGATTTCTGAAATAAGAGTGTATTAAGCCATTAGAGATGCAAGGTAGAAAAAGGGGCAGTTTCTGAGACAAGTTTCTGAATCTACTAGCAGCAAGACCACATAGCATATGGAAAAATATTTTCTGGACCTAGAATTGGGGGTGGTCATGAGAGTATAACAAGGGAGATGAACATGAGCAATGTAAAATGAAATGCATGTACGGAAATGTCATAATGAAATCCATGAGGTTATACATTAAAAATCACTAATGAAAAGAATATTATTCTAAAAGAAATTTAGAAAAGGAAAAGCATAAGTTGTTTACATTGAACTCACATTGGCTAGTTTGAGATAGGAGGGAAGTCCAACTGGATAAACAATTGCTGTTTCTCCTTTGGCTGGGATTAAGTATTAGGAAAGTTTATTTGTAAATAGGGTGCTGATGGTCAGCAGTGATGGGATTCAAGTCAAGGTTTCAAGATACATTCAAAGATATGAAACAGTCCTTTGTTAGTTTTGCCCACAGATAATAACTGATTAACTTTCAGTATGTATTCCAATCCCCTCCATCCTCCAACCCATGTAATTAAATTTAGGACATCTCAGAATTTTTTTATCAGTACCGCCTTATTTTCTGTATATTTTAATTACTTATTAAACTTTCATAAGCAATCTTATTTAGATTTGATTATAATTGGACTATACATAAAGATTGGGAGAAGGACCTGGCAACCCCCTCCCAAAAATCAATCTGCCATTGAAAACCCTATGAACAGCAGAGAAGTACTGACAATAGTGTTTCCCCTGTTGTACAGAGGGTCGCTATGAGTCGGATACCAACTCGAAGGCACCTAACTACAACAACATACATAAAGAATATGGTAATACTTTTTGTGATAAACTGCTGTCATTCAAAGTTGTGTTTTTAAGGCTCAGTGACATTTTTCATGTAGTTGTAGTTCATTAATTTTTATCACCTGATATACCTTTTATTAACATAGAACATTTTATCTCCTTGTACTGCTAATGAGCATTTGGGCTATTGTTGTTCTTAGGTGCCATCAAGTGGGTACGTAACTCACAGAGACCCTACATACACCAGGCCAAACACTATTGTCAGTTCTTCTCTGCTGTTAATAGGGTTTTCAATGGTGGATTGATTTTTGGGAGTGGGTTGCCAGGTTCTCCTCCCAAGTCCAGGCAGTCTCCCATCCAAGTACTAACCAGACCCGACCCTGCTTAGCTTCCGAGATCTGACAGGATCAGATGCCACAAGGCTGTGGCTGCAGGCATTTGGGCTATAGCTCATGCATATTTTGACTTAACAAGTAATGCTGCTAACAAGATGTCTTATATATGACTTGTGTTGTACATATGGATACATTCCTCTAGGGAATATACCTAGGAATATAATTGTTGAATTATAGAGTATGTCTATTTTACTGCAACACAATTTTGATTTTAACTACTCAGAATTAGTGAAAACACCACAATGACCTCATCCCCAACAAGAGTATTACTATTAAGAGTGTAAGAGGGTTCCTTTTTCTCCACAACCTTGCTAGCATTTGTTATTATTTGTTTTGTTGATCTTGGTCATTCATGCTGGAGTTAGGTGGGATCTCAGAGTTGTTTTGATTTGCATTTCCCTAATGGCTCGGGATATTGAACACTTTCACATGTGCTTCTTAGCCTTATGAACTTCTTCATTTGAGAACTCTCTGTTCAATTCCTTTACCCACTTGTATATTGGATTATTTGCTGTCTTTGGATTTGCTTTCTTGAGTTCTTTATAAATTCTAGAAATTTTTCCCCTGTCAGATATGTAGGATGCAAAGATTTTCTCACATTCAGTGGGTTCTTACCTCTGTTGGTTGTTTCCTTTGCTGTATAGAAGCTTCTTAATTTCATATAATCCCACTTGTCTATTCTTGGTGTGATTTCCTGAGCAATTGGACCACTTTGAAATATCAATATGGAGACTCCTCAGAAAACTAAAAATAGAACTGCCACATGACCCAGCACTACTGGGAATATATCCAAAGGGAGACAACTCACCATGCCAAAAGAGACACCTGCATCTCCATATTCAATGCAGCACTTTTCTCAATAGCAAGGATATGGAGCCAGTCAAGGTGACCATCAACAGAAGAATGGTTAAAAATTCATGGTACATATACACAATGGAATACTACTCAGCACTAAAAACTGAAATAATGTCATTTGCAGCAAAATAGGTGGAACTCGAGAACATCATCTTAAGGAAACAAACACAAGCTCAAAAAGAAATACCTACTGTATGTTCTCACTCATGTGAGAGCTGAACCTAATTTAAAAGAAAAAACATTCTATACATAAGTTGATATATTTTTTAAAAAGCACAATTAAACTTAGCAAAGAAGGGGCAATATAAAGAGTCCCTTTATAAAAAGAGAATATAAAGAGAAAGAAGGAGGGAAAGAATTAACAAAGGTAAGTGAAGATTGTGGAAGGTGGGATAGAGAGAAGAATCAATGTAGAGGGATAAAGGGGGAGAGGATAATCTCAGTGTAAACAATGCAGCTTCATGAGTACATGGGAATATAACCCAAATATACATTTGAGTTTCACCACATATTAGTCATGTTCGGGATTGCCTTGGGAGTGGATTGCCAGGTCCTTCTCCCATATTAGCCATAAGGCTCCCTAAATCTTGTAAGTTGATGAAAATATAACAAAAGTGATGTAATAGTTGCATAATAGAAAAAGCAAATGCTGCATTACTTTGTACCTCACCAGCATTCACCAATAAAGGGAGATAAAAAATATAGAGTATTACTACTTCAGATAACCAGTCACAAGTTTGGGGGAATTCAACTCCTCCATGTTTCTGATAGTTTTACTATAAATCCAGAGAATTTCCAAGACCTCACTCAAGTTTGAAAATTCAATAGAACAACTCACAGAACTCAGGAAAATTCTATTCTTACACCTATAATTTTATTTATTTATACTGAAGAGACATAGGGGAAGATATGGGAGGTTTCCAAATGTAGATTTTCTGGGCTCATTTCCCATGGTTTAGGTTATATCACCTTCACAGCACACTGATTTATTCACCAAGTAGGAATCCTAGCAAACTTCACTGTCTAGGGCTCATATTTGAGGTTTTGTTACAGATTATGACTGACTGATTCACTAGTTGTATGGTGGAACTCCATCCCAAGCCATCTTCCCCTCGCTGAAGATTGGACTGGGTCAAAGTCCCAGCTCTCTAATCACATGGTTGGTCTTTATGGTGACCAGCCCACCTCTTAAATTGTCTGGTTATCATAAAATCAGAATTAATCCAGGGGCTCATAAATAATAAAGACAGTAACTAACACTTGGGAAATTGCAAGGATTTTAGAAGTTCTATGCCAGGAACTCAGAACAAAGACCAGAATGGTTTTGTATTATAGATTTCCTATCTTCAAATTTGGTAAATAATGTCAAACTGGCATTGAAAGTGATTAACTAAGTCACCCTCCCACAAGGTATTCTGAGTCTCTGTCTTTTCACCAAACAAACATTTTTTTCTTTCTTTCACTTTTTTCTTTCTTCTTCTTTCCTTCCTTCCTTCTTTTCTTTCCTTCCATTCCTTTCCCTACCCTACCCTTTCTCTCTTTCTTTCTTTCTTTCTTTCTTCCTTTCTTTTTTTAATTCCACTCTGGTTAATACGTAGAAGTATCACATTATAGTGTTAGTTCATATTTTCCTATTGCATAATGATGTCAGATATTCTTTTATATATTTAATGAATATTTGAACACCCTCTTTACCGTTTTTGTGGAAACATTGCTTAAGTCTTTTGTCTATTTTTTAATGATTTTTATCTTTATAAAACTGATTTTAAACCTTATTTATATATTCTGGTTGTAAATTACTTTGTTAAGTAGGTTATTTTTCAATATTTCCTCTGCCTTCTGTGTGATCATACATATTCCTGGATTCTCCCTTATACCATGTATTTGTGCTGAAGTTGTTATAATGTACAAGTAATAATACCTTTCATAGGATACTTATACATCATCTCTATCTCTTAACTGAAATAATAAAAAAGCATTCAATGAGAAGTCATTTTCTTTTTGGAACAAAGTAACAAAAATGAATTTCACACTGTCATGAGGAGTGAGTTGCACAAAAAAATTAAGCTCAGGTGTTCACTTTTTCAAACCTGATGAGCTAATTACAATCATCAATACCTAGTAACTGTAATTAATATCTTTCCAATTATCATTACCCATATAGGGGATAGAGGACTATTGAAGGTAAGCTGTAGTTTAATAATGGATTCTTCCCATTGAGTTCATATTTTTCAGGGCTGCTTTTCAAAGAGACATCTATTACTGTTGGAGTTACCTGTATCCTCACAGCCACTGAGTGAAGAGAGAGCCTATGTGTGTAGCTCGGTAATTAACATTTCATCTCTAATTTCAAATGTCTGTAGCAGAGGTCAAGGAGCCATTAAGTGTGAGGTCAAAGAACTTTATGACAAAAGCTAGTCCAAAATAGATCTTGGCCAGAAATCCTGTCATCAATTTTGAATGGTGTTTCTACCCGGAACACAGAGAACTCACATTGATTCACTTGTTGAAGCTTCTTTTGAGTCATTCTCTAGCAGGAAGCTCTGGCATACACTGGGACATGTTTGAAAGCCCCTTCATCTCTGTTACTACAATATATTATTTAAAAATATCAAATCTGCTTTGCTGTTCCTGGAATCTAAATGAATCAGGATGAATTGCTTATGTGTACACAGATTCACTCCTTAATAATTTTAAACATTAGGCATCATGGCCCTACCAGTGTGTGTGTGTGGGGAAAGACTGCCTTTACTCTAAGTACAGCATTGTTCTTCTCTTTCTGCCTTTTTTGAATCATATTCTCACATCCACATTGCCATTTTCACTCCCACCTTACAATCTGAAAGAAAATGAAATGGCTTCATAAATAATAACACTAAAAACAACACAAACTCAAAGTACTTCTTAACCTCAAAAGATAATTATCTTTCTTTTCACTCATTTTAGCAATCCAAATCCATTACACTGAAAGGAGACCTATGAGGAAAGGAGGTATTAAAGCCATGGACAGTTGTAGAGAGCAGAGCCTGGTAGAAAACAACAATAACAACAACAGATTCAAATCAGAGTCCCCATTAAAGTGACACTCTTTACTTTCTACTGGTTGTCCACTGCCACTGGGTAGAAAGCAAATAGTAACATTACTCTAGGAAGTTGAGCAGGAAATGCCCATCTGTGCCAAATTAGGAGCTAAGGACAGACCCAGAGGAGCCAAACAACCTGCAAAGGACCCCAAGTTTGAAAGGCCCAATCAGCGGTGTCCTCAGGCAAAGTCCCCATGCCATCCAATTTGGGATTACCAATGCAGTCCCAGACACTATAATATATTGCTAATCAGCTAGCACTATGGGTTCCCCACCCCTTTCTCTCTGGGGACATCCTGTGTTCCTTCAGAGGATCTGTTCTGGTTACCTTTACTTTTGTTCTTCCTCACCACTATTGCTTTTCTCAATGTTCAAAATAAACTTTCAGTCTTGTTTACCTCGTGTGGTTTCTCAAATTCAATTCGTTGATTGTTGAACAAAGAATCTGGTATCAGGGACACTATACACCAGGACCAAATAGACCCAGGTAACCTCTCCAGCAACAATACAGTTAAGAAAAATCTTTAACTGCTACATGTGTTTTACCTAAGAGGCTCATCCAATGATCTTACTTACTTCTTGTAAGACATTGAAACTTTTTGATATTTAGAATTGATTTATTTGCTCTAGGAATACACCAAAAGTGTTCCAGAAACCCCAATAACTTCATGAAAATGATATCAATTTGTTTCTTACCTCTGCTGTTTACTTTCTAATTTTTAAATCATTTAAAGAATACTGGATTTTACTAACTCAGAAATCCAACAAAGTCTCTATCATAAATAAGAGACAAAGAATATTTTAAATTAAAAAATGCATTATCACCAGATAATTTTGAACAGAAAGCAGAATCACAATCCTGACTAAGAAGAGCCTCTCACACAGTTCTATATCACAAAGACTCTCAAACATTAAATATAAAAATCCACACAGCATGCACATACCCTGAGTTAAGCAAGGTTCATTTAGAAGCCCTCCTCACTTGGAATCTGGCAGTTAGTACTTGTTTTTGTTGGTAGGTGCCCTCCAGTTGGGTGTCTGACTCATAGCAACCCTTTGTACAACAGGTGAAACACTACTGTCAGTGTCTGCCATTCATAGGGTTTTCAATAGCAGATTGTTTATTGGGAGTGGGTTGCCAGGTCCTTCTCCCAAGCCTACAGCACCTCATGTTCCCAGGTGGTTTCCCACCCACATACTAACCAGACATGACCCTGCTCAGCTTCAGAGACGTGAGAGGATCTTACACCACAGGGGTATGGCTGCAGGCTATTTACACATATATATACACATAATGTCTGCCGCCGTAGCCCTGTGGCATCCAATTCCGTCAGATCTCTGAAGCTGAGCAGGGTTGGGCCTGGTTACTACTTGGATGGGAGACCTTCTGGGAATACCAGGTGCTGTAGGGCTTGAGAGACAGACCAGGCAACCTACTCCTAAAAATCAATCAGCCATTGAAAACCCTATGAACAGCAGAGAAGCACTGACAATAGTGTTTCACCTGTTGTATGTAGGGTCGCTATGAGTCGGATACCGACTTAACGGCACCTAACAACAACAACAACAACAACACACATAATTATTATAAATGGAGAATAAGGCCAAGCATAGTCTCATATGCCTGGAATCCCAAGGACTCAGGAGGTGGAGCCAAGAAGATTGCAAGTTCAAGAAGACAGGTTAATACTGACATAGTATTAAGATATGATATTCATAACAATAATGTTTTGTTCAGTATCTAATCAATAATAGTAACATTTCTTCAGATGCTAAGAACACACATTTATAGGAAATAATTTATAGAATTTTTACACAAATTTTACAGATATTTATAGGAAATTTTTAGCCTAAGTACACCTAGGGCTGGGATTTAGCTTAGTTGGTAGAGTGACACTCTGTAGTCTCTGAGGTCTCAAGTTTGATTCTCAGCACTGCAAAAATGAGAGACGGACGTGGCAATTCACTCCCTATGTGTTAGACAGGACTTGACAGCACCTAACAACAACAACAACAACAGTAAGTACACCTAACTGAAATTTGACTCTGGAGCAATCTAACAATCTAAATGACTATGAAACTTATTTAGTTAATAAAAACTTGCAAAAGATCAAAAAACACATGGAAAATTCAAGATTGTAAACTTAAATAGGCAAGAAATCCAAATAAATATCACAAATAAAAATAAAAAGTAAGATCATGCTAAATGTGGACAAATTATACTAGATACAGAAATTATTTTGAAAAATATACTTGAATATACAACAACAACTTGAATATATACTTTCAATGTCAGAAAAAAGTTAATTAGATGGAAATAGTCTTAATTTACATACATTGTCAAAAAGTTATGACTAAAATGAATATAATAAGATTCTTCCAGGTTTAGGCATTGATTTGATATTGTTAAGCCAAATTTATGACTATCCTTTTAACATGGTTGGTAAAGAAAATGCTATACAAAATAAACTTTGGCCCAATCTTGTAAAGAATTTATGTGTCTTGTACAGCATCTTTTTTTAGTGTTACTGAGAGACATGTATACAATAATACAAACAGTGATAACGTTTTTGGACTTCAAAGATTACAAAAGATTATATATATATATATATTATATATATATATTATATATATATATATTTCCATAGCCCCATTGTTTTCATATAAGTCACTATATCAGAATTTAATCTCTCAAATATTTATTGAAACGTATTTTAAACCCTCCACTTTGGCTTATCTTGGTAAACATTCTTTATGCTATTGAAAGGTTGTGAACCACAGTATCCTATATATATATAGTAGGTCAAGTTGATTTGGAAAATTGTTCAGATTTCCTATCTCTAAAGATTTTTGTCTATATTTGAAAGTAGGATGTTAAAATCTTCAATAATGGTTGTTGATATTATATAGCCATGTCTATTTTCATTATGTCATGATTGTTTTCCTTGTACTAAAATATGTCACTAACTTATCAGACTATTTAATGTTATTATTATATTAACACACACTTCACAATCAACATTCACCACATATTATTCCTCATTTCTCACTTCTAACTTCTCACACAGTAGACTCTTACAACAGTGTTGTTGCATAGATTATTTCTCTGGAATGGGCATGGACTGGACATGACCATTGCTACATTGATAGAAGACTCATCTGTCCTACAGATGCCCATACCACTCCTATAAGAAAGCCCACTTGGGAGGAAGTTAATGGCAGAGCAGCTTTCAGACATCTTTGTGAGAACTTCTTTGGGGGAAGGACTGAATTCCTCCCCTCTGTATAGATGTATGTAAAAGCTCTCGCCTAGGTACTATATAAAACTCCCAATAAACTCATGGTTCACAAAGTTTAATATGATCCATCCTTTGAACTGTGGCTGGGATTTAGCTCAGTGGGTAGAGTGCTGCGCTGCAGTCTCTGAGGCCCCGAGTTCAATTCCCAGCACCGCAAAAATGGGAGAAGGGCCTGGCAATCCACTCCCAAAGCAATCCCGAAGCACTCAGCCATTGAAAACCCTGAGGGTCGCTATGAGTCGGATACCGACTCCACGGCACACAACAACGACATCCTTTAAACTGCCTGCATTCCTTTGGCTTTCACCCAGCAAGCATTATTCCAATTATCTGACTCCTCATCTTTTACGCTATTGTTATTAAATCTGTTACTCTTACCTGAATTAAATATCTCACTTCATTGCTCCAAAGAAGATATACTGATGACTAATAAGCACATATAAAGATGCTCAACATCATCTGTCATTTGTTGTTGTTCTTAGGTGCCGTCAAGTCTTGTCCGACTCATAGTGACCCTCGTAGGGTTTTTTGTGGCTGATTGTTTTGGGATTGCCTGGGGAGTGGATTGCCATGTCCTTCTCCCATTTTTGTGGTGCTGGGAATCGAACCCTGGACCTCAGAGACTGCAGAACAGCATTCTACCAACTGAGCAAAATCCCAGCCCAACATCAATCATTAGGGAGATGCAAATCAAATCCATACTGAGATTCCACTTCATATCTATTGGACTGGTATAATTTTAAAATCAACAGGAAAAGAGTTGGACAATGAAGAACCTGGAACATTTCTACAATGCTAGTAGGAATAAAAAATGGTGCAGCCACAGTGACAAACAGGAAGTTACTCAAAAAACTAAACATGTAATTACCACATGGCCCACTAGTTTTCTTTCTCAGCAAATAAGCCAAAAATATTAAAGCCAGGGAGTAATACTTAAACACCAATGTTTATTGTAGCATTATTCAAAATAATCAAAAGTTGGAAATAACCTGTGTTATTCATCCACAGGAAAAGGGACAAAATATAGTGTATACATACAATGGTATATTATGCACCTATAAAATTGGATGAGGATCTGATACATGCTATAATGTTGATGAACTTTGAAAATATGCTAAATGAAATAAGCCAGACACAATAGGACAGATGTTGCATGATTCCACTTATATGAAATATTTAGAATAGATAACTTTATAGAGGCAAAAATTAGGTTAGATGTTGCCATGGCCAATGGGAAGGGAGCAATATGGAGTTATTGTTTAATGGTTACCAAGTTTCTGTTTGGGGTATTGAAAAAAATGTGGATGTTGATAGTGATGATAGTTGCAAAATACTATTGATGGATAACAAAAGCAAAAACAAAATAGAAAATACACTTAAGGTACTATTACATTTTTTATTTAAACAGAAGTCATTTTTAAGAAAATTATGAAGTGAACAAATTGGTCTTCTTATTGAAATATTTATCATTTATGCATATTTTTATACTTTCTTGACATTTGAGGCTCTATCTGGAATTATTACATTTTAGCCCTCAAAAAATTCTTTAGTATTAATTGATGACAGGGCAACTGAAAATGAATTTTTTCAACTTTAGTTAATTAAAAAAAGTGTTTATTTTTTGGAAAAAATTCTGTTCATTCAGGAATTTGAAGTAGACATTTTTATTTCCTCTTGTTTCATTTTTTCCATAATTTTAACAATGTTTTTCAGTATTTTTTGGTCTCACTTTGATGAGAAATCAGAAACTTATCTATGGTTTCTCCATGCAATTGTATGTATGCATGTATGTATGCATATGTAATTGTATTTCATATATATGGTATATTATATATATTTAATGGCTTCCTTGAAGATTTTTCTACTTTTGTTCTCAGTAATACTCCTATGATTAACTAGGTGTGAATATTTTGTATTTGTTTTTTGTATTCATCAAGTTCTTGGACATATATATCAAATAGTTTCATTAAACCTTAAGAAGTTGAAATCATTTTTGTCAACACACTGCACCAAAATTTCATCTGTATTCCTAAATCATTGCCTTTCAGTAGTTATGGTATAAAATAATTATCCAAAAGAAGGAATAAGGATTCTGAACTCTGGAAGAATGAGAACTTCAAGTGTTCAAGCACTACTTGACTTCTAATATCTCTGTCCTGTTCCTAGATGCAAGGCAGTTATTTCAAGCTACATCATGAACATTGCCATACCATTTTTGGAATGTTTTCCCTGCATACTTGTACATGTGTATTAATTAATTCTGAGCCTCCACTTTAAGCTCTTGCCTTGCTCTCTCATGTCACACATAGAATAGCAGCACAATGACTCAATGTTGTCATGAGTCCAGCCCCCTAATTTTGAGAAATGATATTGTGAAAAATAGCTCAGTTATTATGCTGTTACTCCCCAGACATTTGTGAAGCGAAATATTTGCATGCTGAAGACTAGCAACTCTTTTTTGGCTTTCTTTTCTCATTAAATATCCTTGTGATCTTGTTAAAAATTTATTGACCACATAAATTTAGGTCTACTTCTGAACTCCCTCTTCTGTTTCACTAATATAGATGTCTACCTTTACACCAATACTCTGCTGTCTTGATTGTAGGCAGTTTATATTCTTGAAATAAGATAATATAAGTCCTCTCAGTTTGATCTTTTTGACATATTGCTTTGGCTATATTTGGTCACTTGCTTTCTATATAAATTTTCAAAATATCTTGTTTTCTGGAGTTTTATTTGCTTTGCTTTATATATAAATCAATGAAGAAGATGATTAATATCTTAATACTGGGAATTCAAATCCATAGAAGTAGTATATACAAACTTTTTGATATTCAATAAACTTGATATCGCTGATAATTTTACCATAGAAGTCAGCAAATTTTTCCTTGAATCTCAAAATATTTTATAAAACTATTGCAACTTTTCAAATGTCATTGTCCAGTTTGTTTGATTTCACTACATTGAATTTTTATTCTACCAATTTGAGAAAGTCATTTAAATCTACTAGATATTTTTATATAAATTATTTAGGAATTTCCACTTAAGTACCATTTCTTCTTGAAATGAGACTTATGCTTCTCCTTTCTCAATATTTACCATTTATATTTTTATTTTGCCTTATTATATGGGCTAGATCTGAAAATGTAATGCCAAATGGAAGTGATGAAAGCAAATATCCTTTCTTATGTTTGTATCTCTTTGGTAATCCATTATTTCTGAACTTTTTAAAAATCTATATTAAAATAATAAATCTTCTTTATCAACCTCTTTGTACCATTTACCTTTATTCATTATTTCACCAGATATTCACTGGTTGCTTATTATGTCTCCATTATTTGAAGTAGGAAAACAGTTGCTAATATACCAGTGACAATATACACCTCTTTGCTTACTGTTGACTCATGCATGCATATTAATTTTACCTAGGTGCACTTTACTGTCTGCTTGCCTGTCTGTCTTTTCCCCGTGGAGTGTGTGAAATCCTTGAGAAGATATTTCACATATCCATAAGAACATATCCATGCCACCACATGGAAAATTCTGCAAAACACTGATCAAAGTAAAGATAAATTTTTTTTTTCAACTAGGGGTTGAACCCAGGGCCTCGCACTTGCATGCTATGCAAGTGCTGGACCACTGAGCTGCACCCCCAGCCCCCCTTTTTTCTTTACTTTTTGAGACAGGGTCTTGCTAAATTGTGCAGACTTCCTCTGGTCTCGAACATGCGATCCTCCTGGCTCCGCCTCCCAAGCTACTGGGATTACAGGTGTGTGCCACCATGCCCAGCTGTAAAGATGAATTTTTAGGGAATAAGTAAATCACAAAATGTATAGACAAATGAAGAAATATAAACTCATCTCCTTGGAATTTCTTTCATAACTGTCTTCAATTGGTTTGTCCTCTTTAAAAAGCTAACATAATATAAAAACATATAATTGGCATTTAAATGAAAAGAGTAAAATTTATGTTTTTTTCTTACTTCAATTACTTTCAGTAATTACTTTTGGTAAAATAAAATCTGATTTTTAAAAATTTTTTTTTAACCAACACTGAGTAGTGTTTTCTCCACCGTTTTCCCATTTAATCTTTGGAAGTGATCATGCTTACTTCCTTGCATTTGTCCCACCTACTGTCACAGTTAATTTAAAAACATCTCCTTTTGATCTGAGAAAATTAGAATTCGCACTACGGGTTTGGAACATCAAAAGCCTCTTTTTCCACTTTGTTTTCTTATAATTCACATGTGCCAATCTCCAATTTAATTTGTCACAATTCATTGTATCTCAGTAATTTTCAAGAGCCGGTAAATTGAATCTTTTGTAATACTAGTATATTTAGTGCTTTACTATTAGTATATTATTGACAATTATAAAATAAGGTATCACTAATTATTAAAAATAACTCCCTTATATAATTTATTTTCAAGTTGCATCCCAAATCCGTTCACAGAGGGTCACTATGTCAAAAAAAATTAGTTTGAACCTGAAAAAAAATGTATAACTCACTGCTTGGCACTAATTTATATGTAGACTGCTTCACTGTCACTCAGCTTAGGGTTAAATTTGATAATTAACATTCTGCTAGTTATCACCAGATGGAATATACAGGAATCAAATTGACTACATATGTGGAAAGAGACCATGGAAAAGCTCTATACAAAATGTCAAAACAAGACCAGGTGTTGACTGTGGCTCAGACCATCAACTTCTCATATGAAAGTTCAAACTGAAGCTGAAGAAAATTAGAACAAGTATACGAGAGCCATGGTATGACCTTGAGTATAACCCACCTGAGTTCAGAGACCACCTCAAAAATAGGTTTAATGCATTAGACACAAATGATAGGAGACCAGAAGAGTTGTGGCACAACATAAAAGATATCATTCAAGAAGGAAGCAAAAATTTCTTTAAAAGACAAGAAAAAATGAAAAGACCAAATTACATGTCAAAAGAGACACTGGACCTTGCCCTTGAACGTCAAGCAGCTAAAGCAAAAGGAAGACATAATGAAGTTAAGGAACTAAACAGAAGATTTCAGAAGGCAGCTTGAGAAGACAAAAACAAATATTATAATGACAGGTGCAAGGAGCTGGAGGCAGAAAACCAAAAGGGAAGAACACGCTGTGTTTCTCAAGCTTAAGGAAGTGAAGAAAAAATTCAAGCCTCGAGTGGCAGTAGTGAAAGATTCTACAGGGAAAATATGAAATGATGCAGGAAACATCAAAAGAAGATGGGAAGAATACACAGAGTCATTATACAAGAAAGAATTGGTAGATGACCAACCATTCCAAGAGGTTGCATATGAAGAGGAACCAATGGT
>VMDO01028339.1:0-24070 GCA_007922755.1 Pedetes capensis
ACACACACAGTTAAATTAGGAACGATTAACATTGTATGAATAAGCCCCATTGTAAGTTTAAATATCATACATGATTGTCTTATGAGGAAATAAAATTCCACATTATTTGTTTGTTTTTGTTTTTTTGAGACAAGGTCTTACTATGTAGCCCAAGCTGGCCTGGCATTGACTATGTAGACCAGGCTGGCCTTGAACTTGTATCACTCTTCCTACCTCTGCCTCCCAAATGCTGGGATTACAGGTGTGCACCACCACACCCAGCTTAAAATTCCACATTATTAAAAATACAACTTTACATATATAAAAGGAACTAGCAAAATAAGGATTACCATTTCCCCTAGATTTTCTCTTCCCTCGGATTTCAGAAATTTTACAGCTTAAAGCTCACCATTTTAGAATTGTAAATGCCTAAACATATTTCCTGTGCTGAAAAGATACCTGACCCATGTGGTCTACCCAAGACTCACTGAGTGCCTGCTTTGCTTCCTTGGCATGTAAAGAGAGCTGATATGTAGTGCTGGCTCTTTGGGGCTGTAGCAACAGATGAGCTCCTTGGTAGTGATTCTCAGTCACTATCCTACTCTGACCTCCCTGTTTGTTTCTCCTGTTCCCTGAGCACTGGACCTCTCCCTGATTCACCTTATCTCCAACACCTGGGCCCATGATGTTCACAGGTGCTCCTTCCAGTCATTCCCTCCCACTTCTCTTTCTCTTCTGTCCCACACCTGAATTTCTGAGCAGTTAACTACCTTGGAAATGTTACTGATCAGATTGGCAACAGTGAAAAAGATTCATAACATCTCATACTTAATGAGGCTATGTGGAAATGGGTGCAGTCTGTGAGGTACAAATTTCTGTAGCCTTTTGGAAGGCAATTGAGCAGCCTCTGGAAAATATAAAAATCATATACCCTAGAATTCTATCCAGCAGTTGTATATGAGCATGTACCAAAAGTTATATTCCAAGGATGTAAAGTGCGGAACTATTTATAATAATGAAAAATTGTAAGCAACCTAAATGTACTTCGGTGGGGATGTTGCATTTTTTGATGGTTCTAATTCTTAGGTAGTTCTTCCTTACATTGTTCTGAAATCTTCTTACCAGTGTATCTGCTCCAAGGTCCAAGATTCCCTCCCCAGGTCTTGCAAAGCAAGTCTAATCTAAGTCATTTGTTTTGTCCTTGCTTGGATGTGGCCTACACATAAACTCAATGAGTTCCATGGATCAAAAGTGGGATACAGGGCCTGGAAGCACACTTTAGATTACCAGCATTTTTGGAGGTCCAACTGAATAGAGCATGGTTCTCAAAGCAGGTGGCAATAATCACAACACATTTACATGCTGGGCACAGTGATACACGCCTATAATCCCAATTTGGGATGCAGAAGCAAGAAGATCATGAGCTTGAGGCCAAAGGCAGCCTGCATAACTTAGAGAGACGCTGACTCAAAAATAAAAAACAGACTCGGGGTGCAGACCAGTGGTAGAGCACTTGTAAAGTATGTGTGAGGCCCTGGGTTCAATTCCCAAGTACCACACCCCCCAAAAAAAGCATTCACAGCTGCCCAGGTATTTATTTGGTCGCTTTGGGTCATGGTGTCACTCATTAATTGGATATTTACTACTGTGCTTTCTTACTCAGTAAGGAAAATCGTGTAAATCCCTTAAGTTTTCTTTAATGTTGACATGATGCTATGCCAAACCACCTACGTTTACCTGTAGTGAGTTGCTGCTGCCTGCTTTTTGTTGAGATGCCACACACAGGCAGATCAAAACTGGTGACACTGCTGTGAATATTCTCACCCTACCAGTAGCAAACAACTGGGGTAGATTGATAGGATGCTTCTAGTCTTCTGATTATAAATGGACATGTTTCTTCTGCATGCCGAGAGCCAGAACCTTCCTGTAAGGGTTTGGCAAGTATTCTTTTTTTTTCCCCCCCTGTCATGCTGGGAACTGAACCCAGGGCCTTGTGCATGTGAAGCCAGCGCTATACTACTGAGCTACATCCCCAGTCCTCAGCAAATATTAAGAAGAAGAAACCTGGGAAGGACTTTTCTACTTCCTGATCTTGCCCAATATAAACACTGCTTATGTTATGAATCACAAAGTCAGTGTGTTGTGCAAAGCCTGGAAAGGGTGGGAGTGTGCTTGTTTACCCAAAACAGTTGCCTACCTTAAAAAAAAAAAAAAAACTGGAGGGTGGAGGGTGGAGGGTCAGGAGAGGGAGAGGGTAATGGGGAAGGTAAACATGAGCAATGCACAGTAATATGCATGTATAGGAATGTTGTAAGGAAACACATTAAGTCGTACACTTACTAAAGAAACTATTAGCCCAGCACAGCAGCACACACCTGTAATCCCAGTGACTCAGGAGGCAGAGCAGAATAGCAAGTTCGATATCAGGGGAAGCCTGCATAACTTAGCAAGATCCTGTCTCAAAAGAGAGAGAGAGAGAGAGAGAGAGAGAGAGAGAGAGGGAGAGAGAGAGAGAGAGAGAGAAAGAAAGGGGCTGGGTGCAGCTCTCAAGAGTAGAGCCCTTGCAACTATGCACAAAGCCCTGGGTTCAGCACCCGCCCCTCCCAAAGCACTGCAAAAATAATTTTTTTAATGACAGATCTACAGAGAGCAGAGATCCTATGCATACCTGAACTTGACACTCCACTGCATTTTACCCAAAACTTCTATTTGCGGTACCAAAAAAAAAAGTCACTTTCTCAGGCCTCTTCACTTTTTCCTCATTCCTATCACTAGCTTTATCAGGGATTTATTCTACCAGTCTCTTCTACTCCACAAACAACAAACAAGACCTTTTTACAGTGTAATTACATAAAATGCATAACATATAAAAGCTCTAGCGAGCAGGGAATAATAATGTCATGTGAGATGTCCAGCAAGAGTAAGTGGCTGGTATAGGCAAAGCCCAGGAGAACGATGTGGCGATCCACTCCTGAAGCAATCCTGAGACCATCAGCCATTGAAAACCCTATGAGGGCCGGGCACAGTGGTACATGCCTATAATCCCAGCAACTCAGAAGGCAGAGGCAGGAGGATTGCAAGTTCGAGACCAGAGGCAGTCTGCATAATTTAGCAAGACCCTGCCTCAAAAAGTTTTTAAAAATGGGCTGGGCATGCCAGGTGCGGTGGCACATGCCTGTAATCCCAGTGGCTTGGGAGGCAGAGGCAGGAGGATCACAAGTTTGAGACCACAGGCAGTCTGCGTAATTTAGCGAGACCGTGTCTCAAAAAAAGTAAAAAAAAAGGGCTGGGCATGCAGCTCAGTAGTCCCACGCTTGCAAAGCATGCAAGCGTGAGGCCCTGGGTTCAACCCCCAGTACCACAAAAAAGAAGGAAGGAAGGAAGGGAGGAAGGAAGGAAGGAAGGAAGGAAGGGAGGGAGGGAGGGAGGGAGGGAGGAAGGGAGGGAGGGAAAAGAAAAGAAAAGAGTAAAGAAAGGAAAAGAGAAAAGAAAAGAAAAGAGAAGAGAGAAAACCCTATGAGGGTCAAGCCTGCAGCTGTAACACTGTGGCGTCTGATCTTGGAAGCTAAGTAGGGGTGGGCCTGGTTAGTACTTGAGAGGGAAACCGCCTGGGAACACCAGAAATTATAGGCTTGGGAGACAGGCCTAGCAACCCACTCCCCCAAAAAATAAATGAATAGCAGAGATGCACTGACAATAGTGTTTTGCCTGTTGTACATAGGGTTGCTGTGAGCCAGACACTGACTCGACGTCACCTAACAACAACAACATGAGGGTCATTATGAATTAGAGCCGACTCAACAGCACCTAACAACATAGGCAAAGCCAGTCATTCAACTCACATTCCTTCACATGGGCCTCCGAGGGTAGCTAATGCCAAAACTGTGTGTGTTTAGCCTGCAAATGTCAAGGGCTTCCAGTACATTCTTTTGCTGACATGTAGTCAATTGCCCGTTTTCTTAGAGATTTCCTCATCTCATGTTGTTGGGCAGCAGGAACTGCTTCCTACTACAGAAGCTAAAGTGCCCAATGCTCCCATTTCCATATCCCTGGGCAGCTAGGGCTCAGGTGTGTGATCTAAGCTTGACAGTCAACTGCATTAGATTAGGATTTTTGAGGCTGGAGTTAGGGATGGGAAAATTCTTCCCAGTGGCAGCAGACAGCCTTGCCATTGGGGTTAGTGTGGCATCCAGTATCAATGCCAACTGTAATGTAACAAAGGCTGCAGTGCCAAGCACAGAGCAGCAGCCATTGAGGTGCCTTCACCCAGGTCTGGAAGAGGACTTTGGTGTAGCTCTCATTGCCCAGTCTCCCTTTCTTTCTGCTCATTGCCCAAACCTTGTTTCTGCAACCTGCTGGGGATTCTGTAAGGCACCCAATATGCCTTCAAGAAAATTCATTTCCTGATTCAATCAGCCAGCATCAGTTTCCCTCCCTTGTAATCAAGAACCTGACTGATACACCCGAATAGTCAAAACATTCTTCCAAACTCTATCTGGAATCTTCTTGTTGCAGATGGAACTTGTTTCTGGTCTAGATGCTGCCACTCCCTGGCTGTGTGATATAAACATATACACACAATTATCATTCTGCCATCATTGGTTGTCAGAGGAGACCTACAGAGGCATTGTGTTATAATGGCTGCCCCAAAAAAGGCTTGTCACTTGCATTTGAGGAGCACCATTCCTTGTGTCTGGTTGTGTGAAGATCTCAGTTCTACTCTCAGCATGCACATTTCATTTCATTCAGTTCCCTGGACCTCAGCTATAAAATACAGCTCACTCTACCCTGATTACCCTACAGAACTGTAAGAAACAAATGAAGAAATGTGACTACCTTAATAGGTAACACTGACTGCTGGCTCACATGCTTAGGGGTGAGGGTTCTCTTCATCAATTCTCCTAACAACCTTGTAAGGTTGGGTCATACACCCCCACCTTAGGGATAGAGAAACTCAGGCTCCCAGAGTAATTTGCTCAAGGTCCTATACTGAGTGAGTGGATGGCTGGGGAAAGAGCCCAGTGCATCTGACCCCAAAGCCTTCATATGCTCTGCTACCCCTATGATTTCTAAGCACCAGGTGTTAGGGAAGTGTACATCTTCATTTTGATTATTTTCACCCCATTCCTTCCTTCCACCCTTATCTTCCTCTTTCTCTTGCTGTTCACACAGACCCAGACCAAACCCTGGGAATTCCCAAAGTTGTAGAAGAATCCATCACCCCTAGGGGCATGGGGCTAGGGCTCCCCACCACCCCCACTGCTACCACCGGAAGTCTAGCTGAAGACAAGTGCCCAGCTTAGGGAAAAGACGGGCTGCCCTGAGAACCGGAAGGACTGGTTCAAGCTCACCTTCTTTGCCTGGCCCAGGGGGCACCAGCAAGGCCAACACCCTTAGGACAACTCTTCCTTGCTTGAAGACACTTTTGGTCATTCACTTATGCTGTTTCCTAGCTGCGCTCAAACAAGTAAGTTTTAAATATCTGAATTGTTTTCTTTTAACAGCTGGCCCCACCCATTCATCGTACCAAGCGGGGCCCCTCCCCGACTGAGTCCAGCCTTGATGTGGCCAGAGAGCCCAGGAGGCCAGGCAGCAGGCTGTGCTGGGTATTCCTCATTGCTGCCCAGCTGGGTCTGGCCAGAGGCTCGTGGTGGTGTTGCTAGGCAACCTGGGTAATTGGCGAGGCCACTGATTGGGCTTCTGGGCCACAGAGATTAACAGCCTCCTTCATCACACTGCAAACTGTCATTACGCCTCAGTCCTGAGCCCGCAGCAATCTCTCTGTGGTCATGGCCTGAAAGGATGCTTTTTTAACTACCGAAATTAAGAACTGGCTTTCCAATATTATAGGCTTGTGATTGTGGTTGTTTTCTTTTCGCTACATCTCTGAGAATACACTTGGAATAAATAGGCAAAAGATTTAAAAACAAAAAAATACCTTCAGAAACCCCCATTCCCAAAAGTTTTCCTTTTTCCTGTGGCAAAGACCACTTGCCCTACATATTGAGGGCAACTCAGGTAGGGACCCTGTGCTTCCTCAGGCCTCTCTATGGCTCACTACATGTTAAAAGCTCCTTCCTTAGACTCCCACAGCTCTGGCTGTGGTTCAGAGTAGGAGAACCAGAGCTTTGGTGGTTTGAAGAACAGTTTCTTTGTGTTCTTCTTCATCATACTTCCTCACCCTTCACAGTCCGTGGAACCCTTTCCACTTAGGTTATTTTGGTGGGTCCTCCCATGCACCCTATAAAGAAGACACCATTATCACTCCCATTTTACAGATGAGCAGCTAAGGAAAAAAAACAAAAAACAAAAAAAAAAACACCCATGACTGCTTTGTCAGTGACAGCAAAGCAAATCCCAGTTACCTGAGACAAGTGGTTGGGCTTCTCTGCTATACCACACTGCCTCCTCCCAGAGCTATTTAACATATCCATAGACTGATGCACTCTACTAAGTATTAATAATAGTAATAATAATGCACACTGGCATAGAGGATCTAGGGATTCCATCCTGTACCTTGTACTGTCCTCCACACATCATCATCCTTATCAATCATGGTGGAGCTTTTCAAAGCCACCTTATTGTACACTAAGAAATTCAGTCTAGAATTCCCAGAAGCAGACACATTCTTTGAGTAGATAGAACCAGGACACCAACCATGGGGCTAAGAAAAACCTTCACCCTGAGCTGTTTCCTCCCTAATTCACAGAGTTATCTCTATGTGGTTCAGCATCACCATACCATTTCATTCCATTAGGTAAGGAGATAAAATTGAGCCAGAGGCAGTGGCACAGACCTGTAATCCCAGTGACTCAGCAAGCTGAAGCAGAAGAATCCCACATTTGAGGCCAGAGGCAGCCTGTTTAATTTAGCGAGACCCTGTCTCAAAAGGCAAAATCCAGGCTAGGGTGAACTCAGTGGCAGAATGCTTACAAAAGCATGCATGAGCCCCTGGGCTCCAACCCCAGTAGTGCAAAAAATTGTTTATAAAAGGGGGGAGGAGGAGATAAAATCATTGCTTTTATTAGAAATTTGTAGGTATCTTTCCCCCCTAAAAGGGTTTTCATTGGCTCAGTTGCAGTGTTTCTTAAATAGTGATCCATTGATAGTGATCAGTTGTCCCAGTTTACCCAGGACTAGAAGTTTCTTGGGCTGAGATTTAGCTCAGTTGGTAGAGTGCCGCTCTGCAGTGTTTGAGGTCCCAAGTTCGATTCCCAGCACCACAAAAATGGGAGAAGGGCCTGGCAATCCACTCCCAAGGCAATCCCGAAACAGTCAGCCATTGAAAACCCTATGAGGGTCGCTATGAGTCGGATACTGACTTGACGGCACCTAACAACAACAACAACAAGAAGTTTCTTGGGATGTGGAGCTCTTAATCTTAAAATCAGCACAGTCCTGGGCAAACCAAGGATGTTTCATCATCCTGCCCTGGACCACCTACTTCAGATTCATCTGGGGAAATTGGGTGAAGATGGGAGGGTCTGGCCCTGGAGCTGTGGTTCTTAACACTGCCCTCACATCGGATTCACCTGATGATCTCTTTTTGTCTAGGCTCACCCAAGATCAATGGAGTCAGAGTCTCTGGGGCATGGGCCCGGGCACTGGGATTTTTTCAGTGGGAAGTCAAGACAAAATACTCTAGCCCGAGAGATTTGGTTTCTGAGGGTCTCAGCTCAGGTCTTCCCCAGGAATCTGCATGCATTTTTAACAAGTCTCCCAAGAAAGACTTACGTACATGATATTTTGATAACCACTGAATGCTTATGTGATGTATACATTCATTAGACATGCATTCCCTGAAGGCTTTGTATATGTCCAGCTCTAGAAATATGTGGAAGGAAAACATATACACACACACACACACACACACACACACACACACCCTCCCTATTCTCAAGTTCTCTCCATTCAGTGAAGAATAAAAACCTATAAATTGTTCCAACATAGTATACTGTGATTTAGATTAAAAAGTGGGCCAGCACCATCAGAGTGGTTATGGCTATTCAGTTTCCAAAACCCTACTGTGGTAGACTAAAAATGAAGCATATTATTTGCCATTCCTCCCACTAAGAGATGGGGTTGGTTTCCTCTCTCCTTAAATCACAGGGCCATCCCTGGACTACTTTTGAAAAGTACTACATGGCAGAAATAGCACTGGTATCTTCCAAAGCAAGGCCTTAAGAGATATGTATGTCTTTTCAAATATCTCCCCCTTTGAAGCCTGACACCACATAGGAAGGTTGAGCACCCTGAGACCAACATGCTTCAGGGAAGCCCAAGCTACTCAGATGGAGACAGAGGCCATGTAAAAGAGCACCACAGTGCCAGACCAATGAATGAAACCTTCTTAAACCTCCCAGGCAAGAACCAGCTAAGCAGATGACTCCAGCTTTCACCACATGGTGCAGAATTGCTTAGCTGAACCCTGCCCAAATTCCTGACCCATTGAATCAAGACAAAATAAAATGATGATTGTTTTAAGACACTAAGTTTTGCAATGACTAGTTACATAGCAATAGTTACTAACATACTTCATCAGAACCAGATGACAGAATGACATCTCATGCCACTCTGCTTTCCCATTAACATTGATCGTCTTTGTGTCCTTCCATAGAGTAGATTGCAAATGTCTCACCTGAAATAGCCCCTAAAGTAGCCTCACACATCCATTTCTACTCCTGCCCACCCTCCAAAATAAAACCATAAGCCAGAGTGTATCAATTCTGCTAAAAAGCCTTAATTAAAAGTTGGGGATATAGCTCAGCAGTAGAACACTTGCCTAGCATGGACAAAGTCCTTGATTCAGATCTCCAGCATGGCCAAAAAGAAAAGAGAAGGCTTCAAGCATTTCCCATTGTCTTCAAGATAACGCCTGACCTAGCTCCTATCTTCTGTATGAATTTACTTTCTATCACTCTATCCCAAAAACAGTACTTCTCTGCTGTTCACAGGGTTTTCAACGGCTGATTGTTTTTTGGGAGTGGGTTGTTGGGTCCTTCTCCCAAGCCTACAGCACCTGGTGTTCCCAGGTGGTCTCCCACCCAAGTACTAACCAGGCCTGACCCTGCTTAGCTTCAGAGATCTGATGGAATCAAATGCCACAGTAGTTCAGCTGCAGGCTAAATTGTGTGAAGCTGCCAGGAACTGTGTCAGTGCTTCCCTGGCTATTCCTAAGGATTTCAGTGATCTGTTGTTTGAAGGATCAGGATATGGGAACCATTTTCCCATACTTGTGGTGCTGAGGATGGAACCTGGCTCCTCAGGAAGGAGAGAGCAGTACACTACCAACTGAGCCAAACCACAGCCCGTATCTCTTTTACCATATCTCTTCCATTTCTATGCTGAGCAAATAATCCAAGAAGCTAGGCTTTATGAAAAAGAACACGGCATCAGGATTAGAGGAAGACTCATTAACAACTTGCATTATGCAGATGGCACAACTCTGATCTCTGAAAGTGAAGATTTGAAACATTTACTGATGAAAATCAAAGAACATAACCTTCAATATGGATTGCAACTAAACATCAACAAAACAAAAATCCCTACAACTGGGTCAGTATGCAACTTCACAATAAATGGAGAAAAAGATGGAAGTTGTCCATGATTTTGCTTTACTTGGCTCTGCAATCAACTCCATGGAAGCAGCAGTCAAGAAATCAAAAGACACATTGCTTTGGGAAAAGCTGTGGCAAAAGGTCTCTTTAAAGTATTGAAAAGTAAAGACATCACATTGAAGATGCAGGTGCACCTGACTCATGCCATGGTATTTTCAGTCGAATCATATGGTTGTGAAAAGTGGACAATGAACAAGGGAGACAGGAGAAGAATTGGTACTTTTGAGTTATGGTGCTGGAGATGATTATTGAGTATACCATGGACTGCCAAAAGAACCAACAGACGTGTCCTAAAAGTACAACCAGAGTTCTCCTTGGAAGCAAGGATGGCTAGACTGCATCTTATGTATTTTGGACATGTAGTCAGGAGGGACCAATCCCTGGAAAAGGATAGCATGTTTGGGAGAGTGGCAGGTCAAAAAAAAAAAAAAAAAAAAAGGAAAACCCTTCACTAGATGGATTGACACTGTGTCTGCAACAGTGGGCTTAAACATAAATAGGATCATGTGCCTGGCACAAAATTGGAGAGTTTCATTCTGCTGTACATAGGGTCACTATGAGTTGGACCCAACTTGATAGCACCTAACAACAACATCCCAATAACTCTGGGTTGCAACCAGAGAGGGTTTTTTTGTTTTTTTTGTTTTGTTTTTTATGTTCCTGGAGTATATCAAACTCTCTCCTGCCTCAGGGTCTTTGCACATGCTTTCTACCTAGCCCCTTTCCCCACTCCAACATATACCCCCAAGGCTGCCTCCTTCATAATAAATAGCACCTCCCTCAGAAGTCTCTCTTGCCCATACCTTGTCCCACCCCCACATACTCTATCAGATTTCCCTGCTTATTTACTCCCAGCACTTATCATATCTAAAAATATCTAAAAATTTATTTATTGTGTGTCTTGCTACTAGCTCCAAAAAAGTCAGAAATATTTATTTTCTGTTCCATCTACTGTAGTGCCTAGAACAGAAGAAGGGCTCAGTAAGTGTCTGCTGAATGAATCAACCAATAAATGATGAAGGAAAGAAGAAAGGAAAGATGAAACCTGGAGTAATGAGAAGAACACTGACATTTCAGGAATCAGAAAACCCTGGTTCTTGTTTGAATTCTGCCCCTACTTACCTATGCACAAGCCATTTCACTTCCCCTGATCAGGAACCTCATCCCCACCAAGATACACATGGCCACTGATGTACAGCTCCAGCCCCATCATACATTTTTAAATTAATAACTCAAATTATAAAAAAAACTAAAATTATTTTTCTCAAGTAAAAATTAGCTTCAAGACTGAGTTTTCTGGCATAGACTTTGTTAGAGACACGCTTTAAATATGTTTTCACCCAAACCCAAGAGCTACAGACTTAGCTTGTTTGGTTTATGGAAAACGCCCACCATAAAATCCAGTTGGTAGAGCCAGGCCCCACTGTGAAAACAATTAATCAAATCTGATGGATTTTCTATCTAGAAGAAAATTTACCTGCATTTTTTAAAAGTCTTATAAATGTATTAATTTGCATCCCCGTGACATCAGATCATCTTAATTCTGGTTTTATAATACATAGACAACAAGATAAAGAACTTAAAAGATTAATAGAGTGATATAATGATTAAAAGCACAAATTCATGGCTGGGTGCAGTAACACCCACCTGTAATCCCAGCAACTGGGAGGTAGAAGTAGGAGGATCATAGGTTCGAGGCCAAAAGCAGCCTGTGTAACTTAGCAAGATACTGTCTCAAAATAAAAAAGAAAAAAATTTTTAAATGGGATGGGGGAGCAGCCCAGTGGTAGAGCACTTGCAAGGTATATGGGAGGCCCTGGGGTCAACCCTCAAGTACAAAAAAAAAAAAAAAAAAAAAAGAAATCCTAGAGGAATTCAAAGTATCTGAGTTTAAATTCCAATTTATTCACTTCTGTGTCCCTGAGCAAAGTATTAAATCACTTGGTGCCTCAGGAACCTCATCTGTAAAAGGAAGCTAATAATAATCTATGTTATAGATTTGGTATGAGTGTTAAATTAGTTTATTTCCTGTAAAACCCCCAGAAGAGCACCTGGCACATAATTACTATCAAATAAGTATTATTGGCCAGGTGCACTGGTACACGCCTGTAATCCCAGAGGCTCGGGAGGCGGAGACAGGAGGATCACAAGTTCGAGGCCAGAGGCAGTCTGTGTAACTTAGCAAGACCCTGTCTCAAAAAAAAGTAAAAAAATGGGCTGGGGGCGCAGCAGAGTGGTCCAGCACTTGAAGAGCATGCAAGTGTGAGGCCCTGGGTTCAATTCCCAGTGCCGCAAAAAAAAAAAAAAAAAAAAAGTATTATTAAATAAAATAAGTACTTTGAGTTAGTAGGAAGGCATGACCCCTTTCATTTTATTTTACCTAATTTCTTTTGCTTGCTTTCTCACAGGAACAAAGCATTCTCCAATGGTTTCTTTTGGATGATGCTCTGTAAGAAGACTAAGGATGGACAGAAGTATGACTTTCTTTTGTAAACCCAAAGAAGAGAAGCAATGAAAGCAGACATAAAAGGAGAACTTAAAAGAATACCCACAAGCATATTGCTTTCAGGAAATAGTACCTGTGGACGCAGAAGATCTGGAAATTGGTTACTTCAAAGCTATGAGTTCCAGGACCCAGGACATACCCCACACACCCTCCCTGGGCACATGCACAGCTGGGTATGATTCCTGGCAGCCTATCCACAAATCTGTCTCTCTCTCTCTTACACAAGAAAGCACATGGGACTGCAAGTTAGCAAGCAGAATACTCTTGAATCTACTCCAAGTTATACAAGAATGTGAATTATTTATAAATTTCAGTACTTTTATTTTGATTAGCTGTGACCCAATGTATCACTAAACACAAAGTACCAACAGACCAGGACACAGGACGACCCCAGAGGCCCTTCATGAACAAACTATCAGGAAATCCTGAAAAGAAAGGCTCATCTCCTTAGACAGGAGAATCCCCTACCAGCCATGAAAAACTTAGTGTCATCTCCTAGACACCCATACATTGACCACACTTCTGCAATGCAAATCAGATGGTAGCTCTCTCATTGCTAAATCCCCTCAGTGAGTACCCAGTGCCCTCAATATAATGTCCAGGTTGCTTAACAAGGCCCACAAGGGCCTTAGGACCTGAGCCAAGCCTATTTATCCACCTACCCTCATTTCTTGCCATTCCTCCCAACACCTCCTATCCTGCAGCCACCATGAGCAGGTCCAGCTCCCATTTTCCACGAGGCCTCTTCTGAGAACATCTTTCCCTTCCAGTTTGTTTTCCCAGGGAAGGCTTAATGCCCCTCTGCACTTTATGCCTCTCCTGCAAAGCTTCATTGAGCTTCTGCCACATGCCTGGCATTGTGCTAGGCACTGAGGACACAATGGGGAACAAAGCGGACATGGCAGAATTGAATGCTCTCTTAAGTCCCTCAGCTACTGCTGCTCATGTCTAGCATATGTTCTTTGTATTATAACTGTCTCCTCCACAAGCATCCTGAGGATAGGTCTTTTGTTTTATTCATCTTTGAATACCTATGAAATGTATCATTAAATATTTATCAGCTTCATTTACTCACAAAAAATTCACTGAAGATTTTTACACCACAGGCATCCAAGGTGATGCTTATATATAACTCTGAACCAAAAGAGGATCCCTGCCCCCTTGGAACCTTGCAGTCACATGAGATAAACAGGGCACTTGATTGAATGAATGATGTAAGAATAAGTGAATGAATTAATGAATTGGAGGAGTGTGCTCCTACCCACTTGGATGAAGCAGCCCAGAGTAGGAGATGGACAGGAAGTGAAAAGACTCGCATCTAGATAGCTGAGGGATGATGATGTCCTTTCAGCCTTTCCAGTACTGAGAAACTTGGAAGACAGCACAGAGCTGAGCAAAGAGCATGGGATTTAGAGTCTGATCTATAAGATTTGAATTCTAGATCCATTACTTATTTGCCATGTGACACTAGGGCAAATCCCTTAACTTGTTTGTACTTCATTTTCTCATCTGTAAAATGGAGATGATAATAATATAACAGGGTTATGATTTAAGGAGCTAATGCCTCTTTTTTCCCTTTACTTCTAGGTTGAAACCAGGGCCTCATATATGCTAAGCAAGTGTTCTGCCACTGAACTGTACTCCAACCCCCCTTCATATTTTTTTATTTTGAGACAGGGTCTTGCTAAATTGCACAGTCTGCCTCTGGCCTTGAACTTGTGATCCTCCTGCCTCAGCCTTCTGAGTGGCTGCAATTACAGGGGAGTTGCTGAGATCGTAGGGGTGCACCACTGAGCCACTACTGCACAATGCACTAAACAGAGATAATGCCTTTTATGTTTGATGTTTTTTAGCAGAGTCTTGCTATGGAGCCCAGCCTAGCCTCAGATTCATGACCCTCCTGTCTCAGTTTCCCAAATGCTGTGACTACAGACAAGAGTGCTACCACACCCAGCATGAGATAATGTATTTTAAACCTAGCTTAGTTGGTAGAGCCTGCAGCGGTAGCCCTGTGGCATCCCATCCTGTCAGATCTCGGAAGCTAAGCAGGGTCAGGCCTGGTTAGTACCTGGATGGGAGACCGCCTGGGAACACCAGACGCTGTAGGCTTGGGAGAAGGACCTGGCAACCCCCTCCCAAAAATCAATCTACCATTGAGGAATACTATTCAGCAATCAAGAAAAATGAAATAGGGTCATTCGAAGCAAAATGGATGGAATTAGAGAAAATTATTTTAAGCGAACAAACACAAGTTCAGAAAGAGAAACAACACATGTTCTCACTCATATGAGAGAGCTGACTCAAAATCACAAGAAGGAAAAATTCTTCTCAAAGGTCAGATCACATTAAAAGGGGGGGAGGGAAGATAAGAATGAGGTCAATATAAATAGACTAGAGATCGCATGTAACTGTTCTAACAAGATAGAAACAAAGACCACTGCAGGAGGAGTTTCTATCTTGAACGGAAATGGAGCCCAAGGACATATAGAAAAATACTATATAGTAAAAGATAGAGAAGACTTGGATGGGAAACTTAGATGGGAAGGAGGGGAGGGGGGAGGGGGGGAAGCATGGAGGAGGATGGGGGGTAACCTATATGAATAATGCTTATCAGATTGTATATATGAGAATTGTCACAATGAAGAGCATGTCAAAATGGATCGCATTATGATGTACATTGTAAGTTTCTAGTAAAAAAAAAAAAATCTGCCATTGAAAACCCTATGAACAGCAGAGAAGCACTGACAATAGTGTTTCCCCTGTTGTACAGAGGGTTGCTATGAGTCAGATACCAACTCGACGGCACCTAACAACAACAACTAGTTGGTAGAGCTCTGCTCTGCACTTTCTGAGGACCCGGTCTCGATTCCCAGCACTGCAAAAATAGGAGAAGGATGTGGCAATCCACTCCCGAAAACAATCCCGAAACAACCAGCCATTGAAAGCCTTATGAGGGTTGCTATTGAGTCCGACCCTACTCCACAGTACCTAACAACAGCAAACCTGTAGGGGTCATGGCTAATCTGAAAGCTACAAACAAACTCTTTTCTTAAATATTGTTATATATATTGGGTACATAGGTTCAAGGTTATGATTAGCTGCCCATTTGTACATGATTAGAGTTGAATGTATCTTTTGATACACATGACCTACACTGTAAATTTTTTTTTAATTTTGACCGCCACAAGATTAAAGCTTTTGATAGTTCCCATCATTTGCTCCCTGGGAATGTGCAAATTCAGAAGCACAGCAGGAAGGTTTGGACCTAGCTCTGCTCTGGTGTTTTTACCTCCAACCAACAGTTGGCACCTTCTCGCCTACCTCTCCCTTCACCACCACCATGCCCCATCCACCCAGTTCTATGTTTACAAGTCTGCCTAGGTGCTTTCAAGGCCAGAGGTTGTCTTCCATACCTTTATAAGCCTAAGGCAAATGAAGTGCAAGTTAGGGAGGGGCATGACCACAAAGGGTCAAAGAAGAAAGAGAGAGCACAGAAGTTTATCCAGGCCCCACTATGTGCCTGGCACCCTGCTTGGTGCTTAGCATATGTTGTTTCTTGTCATCTTCATAAAAATACCATTTCAAACCAGGTGTGGTAGCACGGGTTTATAATCCCAGCACTGGGAAGCTGAGGCAAGAAGATCAACACAAATTCAAGGCCACCCTGATCTACATAGTGAGTTCCAAGCCAGCCTGGGTTACACTGCAAGAACCTGACTCAAAAAAGAAAAAAAACGGTAATCCCAGGGGCTTGGGAGCCAGAGGCAGGAGGATCGCAAGTTTGAGACCAGAGGCAGTCTGTGTAACTTAGGGAGACCCTGTCTCAAAAAGTAAAAAATGGGCTGGGGGGGCAGCTGAGTGGTCCAGCACTTGCAGAGCATGCAAGCCTGAGGCCCTGGGTTCAACCTCGAGTACCGCAAAAAAAAAAAAAAAAAGAAAGAAAGAAAAAAAAAGAAAAGAAAAAAGAAAGCCAGGAGCAGTGGTGCATGCCTGTAATCCCAGCAACTCAGGAAGCAGAGGCAGGAGGAGGATCACAAATTCAAGACCAGAAGGAGTCTATACAATTTGGCAAGACCCTGTCTCAAAAAGTAAAAAAAAAAATGGGCTGGGGGTGCAGCTCAGTGGCACAGCACTTGCAAAGCATGCAAGTGGGAGGCCTAGGTTCAACCCCCAGCACACCCAAAAAAAAAAAAAGAAAGAAAGAAAAAGAAAAGAACCCACACACACAAAAATTTATAGAAGAGGAAACTGAGGCTCAGGAAGTAAACGGGTCTCTCTGTGACTCTAAGACAGTTTTCCAACATACCACCCTGCCCACCAGCTTAGATGATCATCATATGTTTGTAGATAAATTTCAGGTTTCTTAATCCTGGGAGGAGCAGACATTGTGTGTCCCTCCCCCCAGACAAGCCAAGAACATGTTCAAACAACAATGAGTAAACAAAGGAAGAAGAATAAGTCAGTGAGTGAGTGAAATCCCCCAGATCCCCATACCAGGAAGAAGGAAACAAGCCTAGGGGAGCTGCCTTGCCGGAGGAAGTAGAGACTGCTTCCCTCCAGAACCCAGGGCAGGGGCAGAGATCCACAAAGCAACAAAGCAGGTGGGATAGGCACTGGCTCAGCTGGAGGTAGACAAAATTGGAGGCATACTTAGAGATGTAGCTCAATGGTAGACCACTTACCTAGCATACATGGGGTCCTTGATTCAGCCCATAGCACTCTTCCCCAAAAATAGGGGTTCAGGAGGCGCTAGGGAGAATGTGATAGAGGGAGAGAAAACCAGTGACTAAACAGGGCAAAGAAGGGAAACTGAATTACCTGGTCACCTCCCCGCATCCATTTCCTCGGGGAAGACAGTCCCTTTTTCCTGGCCCGACAAGTTGCCAACTTTTAAAATGAAAGTGGCAGGACCCAAAGGGGCCACTCCGGGTTACTACTCCAGGGACAGGAAGGGAGGTTATGGAGAGACGGCCCTGCCTTCTCACCTCCCTCCAGCACCAGCCTGGGGCTTTAGTGGTCAGGTGCTTCCTACTTCCTGCCACCCGGCCTCTCCCCTCCCCGGCCCCATCTTACCTCGGGAGGCCGAGGCAAGGGCCTTCCAATGTGCACAGGCTGGTCCCCAGGTTCTAGCAGACCTGGACCAATGGGGCTGCCTGCTGCCCCAAATTCCCAGCCTCTCAGGCAATCCTCTGGCCCTCCCCAAACGAAAATCTTCCAGACAGGTTCCCAGCAACCCCAGCCCCAGAAGTTTGGGAGCCTGAGGAAATCCCCTCCCAGCCTGTGGCCTGGCCTGGGCCGGGCCAGCCGGCTCCGCAGTCTCTCTCCTAGGCTGGCCCTGGATGAATGAGCCCTCCCCCGCTGCTGGTTTGGGTCTGTGCCAGAGAAACCCTGAGGGCCGCCACACCCCACGCCTCCTCCAAGTCCTGTACTCCTGCTGTATATCTGCCCCTGCCTTCCACACTCAGCTCCCCAGAAAAGGCCTCCACTGGGTGGTCTTTGTCACTCCACAGTGGGTTGTGCTATACAGTGAACCCATGTCTGGTATTGGGCACCAGGCTGGGGTGACTTGGTGACCCTGGGCAGAAGCTTAGGCACAAGCCCACTGGGCTCTATTCACTAAGCTGGTTGTGCCTTGGCCCTTAGTGCAGTAGGTTTGCCAGTTTCTGATTGATCATGCAATGCATTTTGAGAACGACTTGCCTTGGGCTCCGCCTGAGAATGAAGAGGTGGGTTAACCTGGTACCTGCCCTCCTACTCTCCTGAGAAAACAAAGAGTGAGAGACTCCACCCATGCCTGCCCAAGGTCCAGACAGCTCGGACCAGGGAGGACTCCCCTGTGTGGAAGGGTTCTGAAAATGCTAGTAGAGGAGGTGAGATGCAAGATGAACACTTAGAAGTTCAGAACTGGGAGCCAGTCAGTGAGTAGGGCCAGCAAGAGCCTCATGTGCCTTGCTGAGACCTCAGACTTTATCCTATAAGCACTGGAGAGTCACACAGAGCTTTTACACATGGAGATGAACCCTAAGATTGCAATATAATTTTTTCAGGCTGGGCAAGTGCCCTATCACTGAGCTGCACCCCCAGCCTTAGGTTTCATTTTAAGTAGATCACTGTGCCCTGCAATGTCAATAAGAGGGTGTGTGTGTGTGTGTGTGTGTGTGTGTGTGTGTGTGTGTGTGTGTTTGGGGGGGAGGTCTGTGTTTTGTTTTACAGACAGAGTCTCACTGTATAGAACAGGCTGTCCTGGATCTTGCTATGTAGACCAGGCTGGCCTCAAACTCATAGGAAGCCTCCTGCCTCAGCCTCCCAAGTGCTGGGATTACAGGTGTACACCACCCCACCTGTAATCCCAGGCTTCTCCAAACCCTGCTTGATGTTGCAGGTGGGCCCTGCAAAGTCTTGGGCCCTGCAACATTAAGCAGGGTTTGGAGAAGGCAAGCTTGGAGGCAACACCAGTCAGGCTCCTACAAGAGTCAAGGTAAGTCAGGTGCAATGGCTCATGCCTGTAATTCCAGTGACTCCAGAGGCAGAGGCAAGAGGATCGCAAGTTCGAGGCCAGAGACAGAGACAGCTTAGTGAGATCCTGTCTCAAAATTAAAAGTAAAATATGGGCTTGGGGTGCAGCTCAGTGGTAGAGCACTTGTATAGCATGCATGAGGCCATGAGTTTGACTCCTGGTGACAAAAAAAAAAGTCAACACAATGCCCAGATGTCATGCTGCAGGTCTGTAATCCTAGCAGTCAGGAAGCTGAGGCAGGAGGATAAAGAGCTGCAAGCCAGCCTGGGCTACATAGCCAGACTCTCTCTTCAAAAACCAAAATAATAAGAACAAAAAAGATGTTAAGGAGGTAGTACCAATGAACTTAATGAATAAGAATCCCAGACTTCCAACTTGAATAACTAGTCTGCAGGGGGAGCCCAGGAGATGCCCTGGGCGGTAGCAATGGGTGGCTGAGGCTTTTTGTAGGTAGTTTATACCTACATCTGAGGGAGTGGTACTCTACCCTCACTGTTTATCCGAAGTAGGTGGCACAGTTATCTGCTAGGAAGAAGAGAAGGGTTGGCTGGAAAGTTGAAAAAAAAAAATGTCAACTGAAAAAACAAGCTAGGTGCTGTGGTACACTCTTGTAATCCCAATGACTTGGGAAATTGAGGCAGGAAGAGCACAAGTTCAAGGCCAGAGGCAGCCTGCACAACTTAGCAAGACTCTATCTTAAAACAAAAAAATAAAAATGCAAGGGCTGGGGATGCAACTCAGTGGTAGAGCTCTTACCTAGTATATGCAAAGTCTTGGGCTCACCTCTCCCCCCTAGTATTGCAAAAAAGAAAGAAAGAATTGAAAGAAAGCAGAAAGGAAGGAAGGAAGGAAGGAAGGAAGGAAGGAAGGAGTAGGAGGAAAGAAAGAAAAAGAAAGAGAGAAGAAAAAGAAAAAAGAGAAAAAGGGAAGGACAGAGGAAGAAAGAAAGGGAAAAGAGAAGAAAAAGAAAAGAAAAGAAAAAAGAAAGAAAAAAATAGCTGAGAGGAGAGGAACATGACCAAGACAACGAAGGGGCTCACAGAGGGATACTGAGAACCTAATCAGAGTGGCATAGATCAACAAGGGGGCAAGAATGAAGGACCCTCAGAATAGGGAAGCTAGGGAAATCAGGTCCTGTCCTGAGTAATATGTTAGCAAGATCAATGCAACATGGATGAGATCACAGGTGAATGCCACCAAATATTCAGCTCCCGGGAATTAACTCTTAGATAAGATGAAAAAATGTCACCAGGCACAGTGGCACATGCCTTTAACCCCAGTGACTCGGGAGGCTGAGGCAAGAGGATCACAGGTTCGAGGCCAGAGGCAGCCTGTATAAATTAGCAAGACCCTATCTCAATATAAAAAAATTTAAAAATGGGTTAGGGATGCAGCCCAGTGGTAGAGTACTTGCAAAGTATTTGCAAGACCCTGGGTTCAATCCACCAAGCACTGCAAAAAAAAAAGAAAAGAAAAGAAAAGAAAAGAAAAATGTCTGTGGAAAGAGGGGGGGAAAAGAAGAAAGAAAGAAAGAAAGAAAGAAAGAAAGAAAGAAAGAGAGAGAGAGAGAGAGAGAGAGAGAAAGAAAGGAAGGAAGAAAAGAAAGAAAGAGAAAGCCGGGTGCGGTAGCACATGCCTGTAATCCCAGCGGCTTGGGAGGCGGAGGCAGGAGGATCACAAGTTCGAGACCAGAGCCAGTCTGCGTAACTTAGTGAGACCCTGTCTCAAAAAAAGTTAAAAAAAAAAATGGGCTGAGGGTGCAGCTCAGTGGTCCAGCACTTGCAGAGCATGTAGGCGCGAGGCCCTGGGTTCAACCCCCAGTACCACAAAAAAAAAAGAGAGAGAGAGAGAGAGATAGAAAGAGAGAGAGAGAGAGAGAAGGGAGAAAAAAGGAAAGATATAGAGAAAGAAGGAAAGAGGGAGAGAAAAAGGAAAGAGAGAGAAAGGTGGGCTCAGAAGGACTATCAGCAGCCAGAGAAGTAAGAAGAGTATTAGGAGGCAAGCGCTGGCAGTGCTTGGTCACAGAATTATAGATGTATCAACTTTAGTACCCAGTTATCCCTGGCTCACCGGGATCCTATTCAACTCTCCTACCAGCCTTCCTTGTTAGGATATCATGTTTTACAAGTTACTCCTAATTGTGATTTGGCTTCCTAAACTATGTGATTTCAGATAGACGTGTACCCACAGCCAATGAACACGCAAGTTAGGAAACTCTTAGGAAGCAAAGCCTAAGTCTTCTTTGTCTCTCTATCCTCAGCAATTAGAACAAGACTTGATGTTGAGTTTATACTCAAAAAGGTATTTGCAAAACAGATCTGGAAAAGGAAAATGTGTTCTGATTTTATTCGTTTTTTGTTTGTTTTGGTTTTATTTTTGAGCTGGCTTCAAACTTGTAATCTTCCTGCCTCTGTAATATGTTCTTAAATATTTGTAAACAAATTTTCATTTAGGATTGGTACATCAGTTTTTTATGGGAGAAGGATGTGGCAATCCACTCCCGAGGCAATCTTGAAACAATTAGCCATTGGTCACTATGAGTCAAACAACATCAGTTTTTTGTAAACGTCATTAATGTGAATCAATACCTACAAATCACATTAGTTCTAAGATATTGACAAACTCACATTACCAAGCTCACAAAATTCAGAGGCTGACCCTGAACTGTGGCAAAGTCAACAAGATCATGTCTCTTTGGGGCCAGTGAACCAGTCTTCTCCTTTACAAGGCTACCCTATCTACTCCATCCCTGTCCATTCAACCAACATTGGGTGAGGCCCAGAGGGCCTTCTCCCATTTGAAATTTCTACAAATGATTGGGTAGGTTTTATTTGCCCCTGCCTCCAACAGTTCTTAGCTGGTCAGGCAAAGACAAGAGAAGGAGGATGCTAGGACTGACCCAGGACTGGATGCCTTTGTTTCAGACATCTGGCAAGGCCAAGTATCCTTTGAAATCACTACAATCCCATTTTCTGAAAGCTGTCTCTACCCAAACCTCCCCCCAGGATTGTAGCTGTCATCTGTGACTTCTGTGGCCAGTATTGGTCAGTAATTGGACCCTGGGAAGAGCATTTGAGCCAGATGCTGTGGTGCACTCCTGTAATCCTGGTGATTTGGGAGTCGGAAACAGGAGGATTGAAATTCCAGGCCAAAGGCAGCCTGCCTAACTTATCGACTCCCTGTCTCAAGACAAAAGGTAAAGGGACTGGGGTGTGAGACAGATGGGGAACCCACCTCTCATTGGAGTACTTGCCAGGTGTTAGGCAGCACCTCCAGCTTATTTTTTATTTTTTATCTTGAGATATAGTCTCCATAAGTCATGCAGGCTGCCTCTGGCCTCAAACCTGTGAGCCTCCTGCCTCTGTCTGCTGGGTCACTGGAATTATAGGTATGTGCCACTGTGCCTGGCTATTTCCTAGCTCTTATTGCAAGTGCTCCTTCTGATGTTTATTTTCCAGCAAATAACCAGAGGTTGGGGGATTGGGTGCCTTCACTCTCTAATTGGCAGCTGTTACACTCTCCTTTGCTACCCTGGCTGCCTTGAGTAAAGGACTCATAGTTAAGCAGCCAGCCAAAGCACTCTTATACAAGCATAGGTTGTTTTGAACACTTCATAGACACCTTGAGGGAGCCACATGACAATTGCAGTTGCACCACGGCTCCAACGCCTGAAGGCACAGCTACAGAGCCTGAAGGCCCAGCTCCAGCCATGACTGCTTCAAATAGTTTCCATTTTACACTGGACTTTTTGCTATCACAAACTTTGGTGAACTCTGAAGGTCCCTGTAACCAACCCTGGACTGAGAGGGAACACCTCACCTGGTAGCCCAGTATAAGTATAAGGACTGTGGTAACTGGTGCAAAAGGCTGTCTTTGGCCTTGAACTCAAAATCCTCCTGGAACAGATCTGTCCTAGAAGAAGTGCAACCAGAGTGCTCCTTGGAAGCAAGAATGACCAAACTGCGTCTTACATATTTCGGACATGTAGTTAGGAGAGATCAATCCCTGGAGAAAGACATCATGTTTGGGAGAGTAGCAGGTCAACACAAAAGAGGAAAACCCTCCACCAGATGGATTGACACAGTGTCTGCAACAATGGGCTTAAACATAAATAATATCGTGCCTCTGGCACAGAATTGGAAAGTGTTTCAATCTGTTGTACATAGGGTTGCTATGAGTCAGACTTGACTCAACTGGCACCTAACAACAACAGCCTCTCAAGTCTGTACAGGCCTGTCCCATGGTACCCAGGTAAGAATTTCTTAAAGATATAAATAAATGCATACTGTGATATTGTATTGTATATTTGGTCTTTGTCTTGATTTCCTGGTACACAGCCTCTAAAACCCTTGGATCCTCTTCAGTGATAAGTGCCTTGTATGCTAATGACATGGCCTGGTGACTGGGGACTCCTGTAGAGCCTTGGGGTGAAGGCTGGTTATCAGGAGAAAGGAGAGGAGAGGGACTGAAAGTTGAGTTGATCAGTAATGGCCAATCAATCATGCCTCCATAATGAAACTTTCAAAAAAAAAAAAAAAAAAAAAAAAGCCTGGGTCTGGAAAGCTCCCAGATAGCTGAATCCATGGTGGTTCCTGGGAGATGGCTTACTCAGAAAAGGTGTGGAAGTTTTGCTTCCCTTCTGTCATGCCTGGCCCTATGCATCTCTTCCTTCTGGCTGGAAATCAGTATCCTCTGTAAAATGTTTACTAGTGAATGGGGAAATGTAATTAAAGTATTTCCCTGAGTTCTGTGAGCTGCAAATTAAACCCAAACAGAGGGTCATGGAACCCTGGTTTATGGCCAGTAAGTCAGAAGCACAGGTCACAACCTGAGATTTGCAATTGGCATTTGATGTGGAGGGCAGTCCTGAGGCTGAGCCCCTAACCTCAGCCTCTATCTGAGGTTATCTCTATCCTCTATATCCAGGTAGATAGTGTCAGAATTAATTTGGATTATAAGGCATCCAGTTGGTGTCCACTGCAGAATGGGTGGTTGATGGGCAGAAATCTCCATTTGTTTTGGTGACTAGAGATGAAATATCCTCTGTTGCTGAACATTGTGGTGCATGTCTATAATCTTAGCACTCAAGAGGCTGAGGAAGGAAGATGATGAGTTCGAGGCCACCCTAAACTGTGCAGTAAGTTTGAAGCCAGCCTTGGCTACATGGTGAGACCTTGTCTCAAAAACAAAAACAAACATCCTGTGTTTTGTTGACTTTGTGCAAATAGGAAAGACATTTTAGAGTTTTACCCATGTCTTAAATGTGTTGATGTAAAATAACAACTCTGCTTTAAGGAAATAAGAAAATAGTTTATTCTGAGCCAAATATGAGTGACCATGTGAGAGCAGGCCTAAGGTCACTTTAAAATCATTGGGTCCTTGAAAACTAGCCCTCAACAAAAGCTGATAAGGGCAGCTGTGTCACAAAAAAAAAAAAAAAAAAAAAAAAAA
>VMDO01028340.1:0-24071 GCA_007922755.1 Pedetes capensis
TGGGTCAGCATGCAACTTCACAATAAATGGAGAAAAATTTGAGGTTGTCCAAAATGTTGCTTTGCTTGGCTCTATAATTAACACCCGTGGAAGCAGCAGTCAAGACGACAAAAGATGCATTGTTCTAGGAAAAGCTGTGGCAAAAAATCTCTTTAGAGTATTGAAAAGCAAAGATGTCACCCAGAAGACGAGGGTGCGACTCATGTCATGGTATTTTCAGTGGCATCATATGGTTGTGAAAGCTGGACATTGAACAAGGGAGACAGGAGTAGAATTGACGCTTTTGAACTGTGGTACTGGAGATGTCTGTTGAATATACCATGGACTGCCAAAAGAACCAACAGATCTGTCCTAGAAGAGGTACAACCAGAGTGCTCCTTGGAAGCAAGAATGACCAGATTGCGTCTTACATATTTCGGACACGTAGTCAGGAGAGATCAATCCCTGGAGAAGGACATCATGTTTGGGATTGTGGCAGGTCAACGCAAAAGAGGAAAACCCTCCACCAGATGGATTGACACAGTGTCTGCAACAATGGGCTTAAGCATAAATAAGATTGTTTGCCTGGCACAGAATCGGCAAGTGTTTTGATCTTCTGTGCATAGGGTCGCTATGAGTCGGACATGACTCGACGGCACCTAACAACAACAACAACAACAACAACAAATATTTTAGAAGACATAAATGGATAGAAGACTTTGCAGGCCTAAGAACTACCAGAGAAATGACAAAGTGGTGTAATTGTGTATTGCAAGTCCAAGATCTGTCAAGTTTGACCAGCATACTGGAAGTGAAAGGTAAATGAAGCCCATGGAAAATGGCACTGGAAAAAGAATTCCATGTGTGAATATGAGAATATTTTTTCTTGATACTAAAATTTAGACCTTCTATGGACTAAATGAATGGTGTGAAATTTTAGTATCATTTTAAGATGAATGGTTAAAATCTGAACTGGAAAACACCACTGTAACAAGCATCTGGGAAACAAAGGTTACAATAACATCACTTGACGCAGCATGAATGGGCTTCGTAAAATTACAGTGTTGATAGCAAGACTGGATTAGTCCCCAGATGTGACATTAACTCACTGGGTAACCTTGGGTAAATCATCAATTTTTTTTTTTGTGTGTATGCTGGGGGTTGAACCCAGAGCCTCACGCTTGCATGCTCTGCAAGTGCTGGACCACTGAGCTGTACCCCCAGCCCATTTTTTACTTTTTGAGACAGGGTCTCGCTCTGTTATGCAGACTGCCTCTGGTCTCGAAATTGCAATCCTCCTGCCTCTGCCTCCTGAGTGGGTAGATCATCAATTCTGAGGGCAGTTCCCCCTTATTCAAAGTGAGGTGGCCCAGTTAACTTTTACCTTCTTTATACACACACACACACACACACACACACACACACACACAATGAAATTATCTATCTATCTATGCATAATATAGATTATATGTTGTTGTTAGGTACTGTTGAGATGAGTCCAACTCATAGGGACCCTATATGCCACAAAATGAAATACTCCCCCAAACTATACCATCCCCAGCACTGTCAGTGCTTATCTGCTACTCATAGGTTTTTTGATGGTTGATTGCTTTGGGAGTGGCCAGCCAGGTCCTTCTGCCATTTTTGCGGTTCTGATGATTAAACACAGGGCCTCACAGTGCACAGAGAAAGCGCTCTGCTACCTGAGCTGAACCCCATCCCATATACATATTTAGAAGGTTACACTGCTTGATAGGTCTTAGCATTTGCTTAGCTCAGAATGTCAAAGTATGAATCCTAAGGAAAATTTTGACCATGATCTAAGTGCTCCTTTGATCCCCATTCTGTGGCTGACAACTCACAGTGCTATCATGATAGTCATTTCCTAGTTACACCTCCAAGAATACAAAGGAAGTGGTAAAATATGGTATATTCAGAGGCTTTCTTTCTGTTTGTAAAGATATAAGACCCACTTCAGCTCCTCAGAAAACTCTCTAGTTCTCAAACTCATTCTTTTTTATTTTTCTTGGCCAATGTGTTTTAGAAACAATTTGCTGAGTTTTCATACATGTCAAGTTTTTTACAATCTTTTTCCAAGTACAGCATTAGTGTTGAAATCAGTCTAGATATGATTTCATTATTCTCTAATACAGAGAATGTTCTTTGAATCACTAAATGTTGCATAAAATGGGACAAAGTTGGATTGCTCCTTCATATATAATGAGTAAGAAATTATTCCTGGCCAGGAGTGGTGGCTCATACCTATAATCCCAGCAGTTTAGGAGGTGGAGGTGGGAGGATCGCAAGTTCCAGACAGGAGGCAATCTGCATAATTTAGCAAGACCCTGTCTCAAAAAAGTTAAAAAAAGGAGGGGCTGGGGGCGCAGCTCAATGGTCCAGCACTTGCAAAACATGCAGGCACGAGGCTCAGGTTCAACCCTCAGTACCAAAAAATAATTATTCCTGGATAGGAATAGTTATGATCTTTTATTAGAGAAATCTGATAGACTCCAGAATTGGTTTAACTTTGTATCATTTGTTAAAATGCTACCTAACACTTTTCTTTCAAAACTGTCATTGTTGCCTTCAATCTTACTTGTTAACTTAGTCAATTTTTCTTAGTTTTGTAACAAAGCTAAAGAGTAAAAATTTCTTTATTAATATTTTTGATTGAGCCTCAATATTTTATTTATTAAAGTTGATGTAAATTCCTCAAAATTTAAGTGCTCTGTTTTAATTAAGAAAAAATTTTATTCTCTTTGGAAATGATTCATAGATGATATACCTATAAATTCTGGTGAATGACATTTTTATGTACACACAGGAAGTTAACATCTATAACAAAATTTTATTTCTTGATCCTTAACCCCAAATTAATTCTTGAAATAGAATTAAAAAGAAATAAAAAGGGCTAAGCTTATAGCTAAGTAGTAGAGTGCTTGCCTAGTATATGCGAAGCTCTGTGTTTGATCCCCAGAACTACATAAAAGTACAATAGACAAACAAAAACCTTTTTGACAATAGAATTAATTAAACGGTTTTTATAATAAAGTTTAATTTAACATGCCATGATACTCGTACACCAAAAAAGAGCTCATCAGTCTATTTATATTCTAAATTTTACAAAATCAAGTTACGTTTTATGTTTGTATAAGGCACTTGAAAGACAAAAGAAAGCAGTTCATTATTCATTGACATTATCCAGACTGAAGCAAAATTTATTTTTCCTTGTCAAATGGACAACATTATGATGTTCTATTCAGCACAAGATTGGTACATTATAAAATTAACCAAAATTGATTTGGAATTTATCAAGATCCTCTCCTTTTCCCAATGAATCTATCACATTCAGGGTTACATAGACAAATGAAAAGCCCCAGAACTAGAGGCAGTTATAGGTCATCAAAGACAAGGAACAAGCTAGTCTGGCTTCCTAGGACCCCTCTGGGTCAAAAGCCAATCACACCTAAACTTTTTGGAAAAGAGTGTAAAGGTAAATGTTGTTTCAGAAAGTGAAACACAAGCAGTTCTAGTTGAGTATAAGCCATAAAGACTCTCCTTTTGCACATTCTTAGTGCTATCAACTGAACAAATTTATTGATAGAGGTGGATTCTTTACAAAAAGAGTATCTGGATACTGTGAGTACAGTGAGCTTTTCCAGATATAAAGTATGAGAATTAAATGGGTTGGTGTCATATATTTTAAAGAGGCTACTCTTGTTCATGCTGGGATTTAGCTCAGTTGGTACAGCACTGCGCTGCAGTCTCTGAGGTCCTGAGTTCGATTCCCAGCACCACAAAAATGGGAGAAGGGCCTGGCAATCCACTCCCAAGGCAATCCTGAAACAGTCAGCCATTGAAAACCCTATGAGGGTCGCTATGAGTCGATACTGACTCGAGGGCACCTAACAACTCTTGTTCATACCTTCCAGAAGAAAACTGAATTGGCTGCCAGGTGCCTACCCTATTGGGATGCTTTCTGTTATCAATATCACTAATTTATATGTGATTTATTTCAGTTTCCTAAGTCCATCCACAATTAACATGAAGGGATTTCTAACCTCAATAACTATTAGTGGTCTTAAGGTTGAAAGACTGAGACAAGCAAGCTCCTGTGGGTCCAGAAGAGATGTTCTAATTCTTTCTTACATTGGGCAAAGATGAAGCATGGGATATTGTAGTGAGTTAGCAACTTGTGTGCCTTGTACATTCAAACTCATCTTATTAGAGAGACATTTGTTCTATTATGCCATTGTTTTGTTCATTTGCCTTCAAGTTGGATCCAACTCACAGTGACCCTAAGTACATCAGAATGAAACACTACCCAACACTGTACCATGCACATGATATTTTTATGTTTGAAACTAAGGTTGCAACCACTGTTTTTCTTTTCATTTTTGAGTCATGCCATATCAGCAAAAGGTGGTCCCAGGGGCTTTACTCCATTCTCATCATTAAGGTTGACTCTACTTTGAGGATGCAACTGTTCCCCAGTTGTTTTTTGATGCCTTCCAGACTGGGGGTGGGATCATTTTTTCATCACTATATATTTTTTCCCTTATTATTAAATAATGATGGGGTACAGAGTAATACAGAATTGGCTTTTTCCATTATGCATCCTTTATAACACTTCTGGCAACATTTTCATCAACCCACAAAGTTTGTGGATCCTTATGGCTAATATGCAGTAAAACTCAAATGCTTACTTGGGTTACATTCCCCCATTTTTTCCGGTATAGTATATTTGACAGTGCTTCTCTGATATTCTCTGATATTCATAGGGTTTTCAATGGCTAATTGTTTCTTGAGTGGGCTGCCGAGTCCTTCTCCCTAGTCTGTCTTAGTCTGGAAGCCTAGCTGAAATCTGCCCAACATGGGTGGCTCTGCTAGTATCAGAGATATCGGTAGCATAGCTTTCAGCATCACAGCAACTTGCAAACCCCAAAAGCATAAGCCAACAGACAAGTGGGGGAGCTATGGTAGTAGACATGCAAAATTCCAAGTTGAGTAATATATGGCCCCTCTCTTCAAAGATATCATTACAGCAACAATAGAAGGTTTATGGTATATCTTTGTGCATTAATCTATGAGAATACAGAGGAGTTAGGGCTTCATTGTCCTGAGTGGTAGAGAAGATATAAATGAATTGATTTTTGATTAGCATCTCAAAAGATGGAATGGATATTCAGTAGACAATCAAGAGTAAATGCCTTCTAGACAGACACCTATGTGTTCTGTGAGTGTATGACTAGCATATTTAGGGAGAAGAGAGAACATTATGTTGCTAAATAGTTGGACATTTGGTTATAAATTGTGATTGATAAGCAAGTGGCTGAAGAGAAGCTTAGATATTTGAGACTGAGTTAAGAATGTTTTTTCTAGCTGGGCACTGTGGCACACGACAGTTATTCCATCAACTTCCATGGCTGAGGCAGGAGGATCATGAGTTGAGGGCCATGGGCAGCCTGCACAACTTAGAGAGACTTGTATCAAAATAAAAATAAATAAGTAAAAAAAGAGGCAGTAGAGCATTTGCCTAGCATGCATGAAGCATTGGGTTTAACCCCCCAGTACTGAAAGGAAAAATTATATCTTTATATTTTATTTTTTAAATGTGGATTCTTCTTGGTGTCTATAAAGCATTAATCAAAACTATATAGTAAAACAAGAAGGCAGCTTGAATTAGAGGAACAAAGGGGAAGACAATGAAGTGTTGGATTTAAAAAGTCTCATATAGAGTCAACTTGTTTTGGTTTGGAGATGGCATGGTAGAGTTTCTGGAGAGTCAGGATTTAAAGCTGGCTGCCATCGAAAACCCTAGGAATAGCAGAGATGCACTAACAATACTGTTTCACCTGTTGTACATAGGGTCTCTATAAGTCGGACACCAACTTGATGGCACCTAACAATAACAACAATGCATAATTATAAACTTGAATTACTAGATAGATCACTCTATGAAATTTTGGAAATAAAGGGGAATAAGAGAGAGAAAATAACCTTGGAGGAAGTCCCTGCCCTTCATACTCAATTCAGCAATAAGTGGCTAAGTATTGAACTAGTCATCTTAAGAAAAATGCCCAACTGTAAAGATGTGTGGAAAATAATTTGATTCTATTTAAAAATGCTTTCATCAAACAAGAGTTTTCATATTTCTTTAAATACTGTTACCAAGTTTGCAGATTGCTTTCTGCACTATCAACTAAAGCAATCATTGGAAAGCAATGGAAAGGAAATAGTCTCATTATTGAAAAACCTATTCCCAGAAAACAATTAAATGAAGTATTCACTCACTGAGTGATAGAGCCTTGAAGTTTTTGCATGAATTGTGATTAAATGCTTTTGCATTTGCTCTGCCATAATTAAGAGATGTTAATAAGATTGCCAAAGTCAAAAACAATTCTTTTTCCACTTTTTTCATAAGTAGTGATACTGCTAATATCAGTATTAGAGTCAAAACTTTTGGCCAAATTACAGGAGCATATTGAAGAGCAATTAATGTGATTTTGCAAGAGAAGAATCATATTGACCCATTTAACTCAAAATAAGACAATTTTGGCAAAAACCATGAAAGCTTCCATTAGCATTTTGGTTTACCTTAGATGAAGCCAAACACATAGGCCATTCTCAGAATTCTTTCTTATGTGTGTCTCTCTGTAGAACAATTTCTTGGAGATCAGACTTGGGTTCCAGATTTACAAGGAGCAAGGTAGGTTCAGTTAGTTGTAGGCATGTGATGGGAGTTGATATCTCTATGTTAAAATTTTTAGAATCTCATGGCAATGTAGCCTTGAGTACTTCCTGATTATCCTTGACTTATTTCAGTGTTACTTCTATGAAACCACTCATCAGTCCTTGAACCTTCAGTCATGACTGAATTGTTGGTTTTCCATGATATCACACAGTGTTGGACTTGCAACTTCTATAGACCTAGACATTGTGCTGTACTTAGTTGTGTGTGTGTACATGCATGTGAACTCATGCCCAGCAGTATCCTTTCTGGTTCCTGCCTATAATTTATAACTAGTGGTATAATTTATTATATAATTTTGCAAGTGGTAGCATTTTAAACACCCAAACCTTTATGAATTATCCTAACTGGAATGGATTCTCTGTGTCTTCTGACAACCCAACTTGATGTCACTTAATAATAATTGACAACTTTGTTGAAGGTTTTAGGGATAATAATGACTGCCATTCAAATTTCTTCTAAGAAATAAATACAAAAGAGCATATTAAAAACCTGCCCATCACATTTTGTAAAGCATCGGACACGTTTAGTAAACAGTAGTAATTACTTCATATATGTACATATGTATATACAGTAGTATGTATATTTCTGTATATTTCAGAAACCAAGCATAGAATCTACTATAAACAAATACTTACTAAATGTTGATAAAATGAGGAAATGAAACTGAAAAAATTAAGGCAAATTTGGAGCTCAGTCTCTCTTTAATGGATCCTATACCATTCTGGTGACTTTAATTTTCCTATACTCTTCCTCATAGTCTCCTCATACTTAAAATTTATATGTCTCCTTTTGCTATGCCTTTAAGACTTGTCCAATACTTTAAGCTCTTTCAGATCAAAACTGTGATTTTAGTTCCTATTTTTATCATTTCTATACCATCTATAGCACTGTTCCCTGCACAATGTACAAAACGTCTTTTACGGACATTAGGGATGGGCTACCCATGCTGACAAGTAATTTTACTCACTTATAATATTGTGTTAAATGTAATTAATTTAGAACATATGAGAGGTTGAAATGTTTAAATACTAGCAACATTGATATATCAATAAGTTACCAGAGAAAACAAGCACACTTGTGCAAAAGTTTTCTCATTACTCTGATCCAGTTCACAATATTCTTTCCATTTCATTTCATTCCAATAGAACACAATTTTCTTTTGGTACAGTACATTTGTCCTGCTTCTCCTGTTCAGTCACACTACATAGCCAGGTTCCTTTACCTTCATTCTTCTCTTGCTTTCAAACAATGTCAAATCTCAATTTGTGTCAAAATATGCCATTAATAGCCACAAAACTTCATACCTGTTTCACTTGGGATTATTTGAAATGAAAAGCCTATTGCCAAAAGGAGAACTAAAGTTTTTTTTAAATTATTTTACAAACTTAATAGAGAGGAAGGGAAGCTCTTTACTTGATATTAGAAGTATAGACTTGATATAAAATAAATGTTTTTGGCTTTCACAATTTCATTAAAGGATAAATGACAAACTGGGAGCAATAAAAACAATTTATTTTCTTTCATTGTATCTATCCTAGGATTTAATTTCTTGAAGAATTCAGATGCATCTCCTTTCCAAATTAAACGTAGTTTGTACATTTGAATTCCTGCCATGAAGACTACTTTAGGTTTCCTAAGTGTAGAAATCCCTTGTGCTCTACTCCAGAGGCAGAAGATAATAAGATGGTAGATTGCATATACACGTCTAATTTCACTTCCTTTGAAACTCAACTAGAATCTACAAGGACAGAGAGAATAGGAGAGAATAAAACAGCAACAACATTTTGAAAGATAGAAAGCAAATGAACCAGTGATAATTGGCTTAGCAGAACCATGAAAACTGAATCTCAGACAGGCCTTGGGAAAACTAAGAAGCAAACAGACTTACATTGAAAAGCCTTAAAGATTAAGGAAATACTAGTTGCAGTCACTTATAGAATTCAGTGTGAAAGTGATAGGCTAAACTAAGGAGTAGGGAAAAATCGTTGCAAACCCCTCAGATCGCTAGGTCCCCTTATCCAGCTTGTGTCCAGCAGGAACTGACTCTCTTCCATGCAAGCAGACATCTGGAGGTTTATTCTGCATAAGGAAAATTAGAAGGTCTCTGAAATGGGAACTACCAGGCACAGTTGAAGATGTATCATTTGACTATGGACCATCTGCTAATGAAAGACTGACTACCGAGAATCCCTTGTTCTTTTCATCTTCAATCCTCACCCAGTTTTACTCCCACATATCTGGAAGCCATTCACATGTTTAGCATTCAGAGAGGAAATAAGAAAATATTTCCAAGTGAAATTTTATCAGACAAGAAAGAATAATATAAAGATACTAAATTATGGCATTCCTCAAAAAATAACATTCAGACAACTTTACAGTTAAATTCAGGGTTGCCCAATCATACTCACACACTCAGAAAATTCTGAAGATCATTTTATTATTCACTCCTTAATCATGATCAGACAATCAAGGACTATTAGACATCTGAGAAAGCCTTCCAGCAAGAAAATGAACAAATATAGACACAAAATGTTTAAAAAATGAAACGGGAAGAAACAAGAGACTAAAATAGGAAAAGAAATTTTCAAAATATATTAACATTACTATAATGAGAAATATCACTATGTTCTACTTTTCACATTTTCGTGGGTAGAGAATTTTGGGGGGTTCTAGAGGCTGAAAGACTAATATCCCACAAAAAGTGATTTATCTAATTATGGTTTCTATAACAAGATAATTTTTAGCTGAAACAATGAAATTCAGTAGTAGTTTGTAAAGCAGCATTTAACAATCTCTTGCTACACACCTTTCACTTCATGTCCCATTTTAAGCACTAGATTCTATCTTACAAATTTCATTAAAACTAGATTTTAAAATTAATCTTTGGAAACTACAAGCAATGTCTTATAGGAAGATTTAATTGTTGCTAAATGGAATCTTCATATTTCTATTTGAAATTCAAATTTATCCAACTTAATTTGTTCATTACACTCCATCACACTGTTCATTACAAACTTAGCTAGTGTTATGCTTGTGAAAAGTGTATGTTACAGATCCATCATATACTTTGGTTCCTGCTAAAACCCTTAGCAATTTCTTTTTTGTGATGAACACAGAAGGTTTTCCCTAGGATAAAATTTTATGTGACGGTTAACTAAAAATTTCCCAGTTTTGCAAATACCAGTTACATTGCCTGGAACAACTTTACCACCAGTTGATAAAATTGTGTATTTGTGGCCACCTGCATGTGAATCAACCACTGAGCATCAAGCTTGAACAACGGAATAGTGAGTATTTACTGTCACAAATAAGAAGAAAATACTGGAAAACCAATATTTTGTGGATTGGTTGAAAGTTTTTGAAAAATAACCCATAACTCATATATTTACACCTATCAGACTTCAAAAGAAGATAATAATGTAAAATATTTATGTAATTGAAGACTTGTGATGATTAAATAGAATCATCTATAATTGGTTAAAATGCTCTCCAGCCTGAAAGGCTACTAAGCATTAAATAAATGTCAGTAAGCACTGCTTAATATTATGATATTGGATGGTTTTAATCACCTAACAAAAGGGAAACTGGCAAATGTGGAATAATCGTCTTTTATTTTTATATTATGCAAAATGTGAACATTGTAATTTTTTCTATACTTTGAAATATTGTCTCTTCCCTATCAATTGGTTATTAAAATTTTATAATTCTGCTCCCAATAACTACTGTATCCTTTTTTCTGGAGCTCTCCAGATGAAAAATTAACTATATAATACCTAATACTAAAGCCTTCCTTATGGTCTGCCAAACAATATCAATCATAAACAGAAGCTCAAATATTTGTATAAATAAATTAGTATATATGCATTTGTTTCTGTGTTTCCATGGTTAAGGAAAAGTAACTTAAGAGCAACAGTTAACTTATCTAATAAGAATTTCTCCTAGAACCTATGTCCTATTAGGTAGGTGAGTTGTAAATAGGAAATCAACATATCATAACTATGCCTGTTTTGTTTTCACTTGTGGTAATGATATAATGGCACTCATTGCACTGTCCCTTTTCAAATTCCAAAGGTATTTTAATATGACCCCATTTGAACCCCATGACACACCTATAGCATTAGTTTGTAGTTTTCATACCACGTGTTTGTTGTGATGGTGAAATGAGCTATTTTGCATGAAGTTGCAAGCATAGTGCAGCAAACTAAAGAGCCATTTAGTAAAGATTTATCCTTTTATATTTTTGATATCCTGATACCAGTTATTGCTATTACCACTAATATTCTTCCCAATACCTCTTGCATTACCCATATTAATAGTAAATCCTCTCATCCAGTTAAAATGTTGGAACTCTTCCTGACCCAAATGAATTGTCTGACATTTCATGGGCTAGGATTTAGCTCAGTTGGTATAGTGCTGCTCTGCAGTCTCTGAGGTCCCAGATTTGATTCCCAGTACCACAAAAATGGGAGAATGATGTGGCAACCCACTCCTGAGGCAACCCCAAAACAATCAGCCATTGCAAACCCTATGAGAGTGTCATGATGAGTCAGACACAACTCTCTGGCACCTAACAACAACATCATCTTATAGTGAGTTGTTTAAATATATAGTGTTCCATTTTATTTTCATATAAAAAGTTGTAAAATCCCAGTAAAACTGTTTATCAATAAGGAAACATTTAATAGTCTTTCCTACAGATCTGTCATTCCACAAGTTAATTTTAAGCTTGTGATGATGACCATTAAACATTATTTCTCTCATGTGCATGTAAGTATGTAAAGATCCACATCCAATTTTATATTAGATGGGTTAAATTTCTTTTCACATTAAAAGAAAATACAGTATGCAAACCTTTACTCTCCAAAATATTCTGTGACTATCCATGCTGAGATAAATATATATGATGTTCTCTCCTTCCCTTTCTCCCTTCCTTCCATCATTCTTTCCTTCCTTCCTCCCTCTCTCTTTTCTCTTCCTTCCTTCCCTCCTTCCTTCCTTCCTTCTTTCTTTCTTTCTTTCTTTCTTTCTTTCTTTCTTTCTTTCTTTCATCCTTTCTTTCTTTCTTTTCTTTCTTTTTCCTTCTTGTTTATGATAGGATCTCATATTTATCCCTTGCTAGCCTCGAACATGTGATCTTCCTGCCTCAGCCTCCAAAGTGTTGCAGTTACAGGAGTGTACCACCATTTCTGGCATGTCAAACGTTTCAATAAGTGCACATGCAGGATATGAATTCATTGAACAGGTCTTTCTGATTTCATCCTAGATTATTCACAAATTTTACCTTTCAGATTGAAATTTATGTCGTATCATGTGTTTCTTTTCTATTTAAATAAGGCACCATTATTATTTTAGTCTTCAGCCCATTTTTTTCATAATTGTATTGTAGATTGATCAAATGACTTAGTGCTTGCTGTGTAGTTAGTACTACTCATTATGTTCTTTTAAAGCTTAATATACTTTGGTATCTCCTTGTGAAGGCAGAGGATAAGTAATGTTTGTAAAGGTGGTAATATTGCAGGAAAAGGGAAATATTGAATTTTAGAGATTGGTTGTTTTTCACTGTCCCACAGTAAAAGAGGTGAATTTACTTACAGTCTTAAGGAGGAAATTTCCTTATAAAATATTTAAAGATAACTGTATATTATCTTTTAGCATAACTAGTCAACCTAAGTAATTATAAAGGACGATAAATTCCATAGCTCTGCCTTGGCTAACATTAGTTCCATGATTTTTCACATGTTATGTATGTAGTACCGGGGATTCAACCTAGGGGATTCAACCTAGGGCCTCAGGCATGCTTTGCAAGTGTGCTACCACTGATCTATATCCCAGACCACCCTTTATGTTTTATTTTGAGGCACAGTCTTGCTAATTGTGCAGGCTGTCTCTAACCTCCAAATTGCAATCCTCCTCCTTCAGCCTCCTGGATCACTGAGATTACTGGCATGCACCACTGTGCCCAGCTTCATGATTCCTTAATAGTGGAAATTCCTCTGGTTGTTGAACTTAATATTTACCAACTCATAATTAATTCAGCTAAAGTGTTTTGTATTGATATCTTTCTCTCTCTCTCTCTCTCTCTCTCTCTCTCTCTCTGTGTGTGTGTGTGTGTGTGTGTGTGTGTGTGCTCACTTCTCTAAAAATTATTGTACCCTGTAGGGATACTGATGTCAGGTGTATACTTTAAACAGTATGTCATGGATGTCCATCCCATGGAAATGGTGCTTTGACTTACTATATCAGAATTTATCTTTGTATTGCATGGTAGAGAGAGTTGAGTCTATATTTTCAAGTAAGGATTTAAATTAATTTTTCCTCAGTAAACACAATAAATTCATTTGTCATTATAATGCACCAATATTGTTCTAAAAAACTCTGACTTTGCACCTTATAGTTACCTTGTATTGATTAATGAACCACTGGTGGCACCATGTAGGATCTGGGGTTGTAGGTTCCCCATATTGCTCCTTTGCCTGTGGCATTCTTCAATAACATCAGCCACTTATGCTAGAAAGTAAACATAAGAAGCTTATCAAAAAACTATTTAAAATAATATTGACAGTTTATGTTCTCAAAAGGTCATTTTTTACTGCATAGATGACTCGAAAGTATCTATACATTTCTAGAAACTTTAGCTTTCTCTTTATATTTTCTCAATTCTTAGTTCTATTTTCTTCACAATTATTTCTAGTGGTCATCTGAGAAGGAACTAGTTTTTTTCAAACTTTCCTTTCTTCCTGCCATCATTAACTATGTACTGGTGGCTGTTATAGTTTATTTATTTCTAGGTGAAGAATAACAGTTCTATATTTTGAGACTTGTTGGAATATATATAACCATATTCTATGCCATTATAATCATTGACTTTCAAGGGTTCACTTCAGTTATGAGAAATCTCTCTTATAATGGCTGGCTTTGCTGTAACCCCTTCTAAGATTTTCCAATCCTCCAAATAAAGCACTTAAACTGGAGAATGCTTGGTTTAAAGAAAAGAAATTTAGTAGTGACAGTGAATTTTTTCTACTAGAATAGCAAAATGGTGTACATTCTGATAGTTAATTATATAGGTAGTGAATAGAGAAGTTAATTATGTAGGTTGTGAATATGAAATTAGCTTGTCATAATTAGCTTGCAGTATGGCATACAGCATCGTGGTAATATAATCATTTTTTAAATTTCAAGTTCCAAAAGTATCTACTTATATTGCTTTAACAGACCTCATGACAAATTTATGTCTAAGAGTTAGTACAAGATTCAGCAACATGAATGTGTGCTGAGGGTCAAGTGATACAATCTTCCTAAAATCTTCATGGGAATTTGCATTGGTAAGTTACTAGTTGTGAAATATAACTACTTATCCTCCTCATAGAAGTGATGGTAATCATAGTACTACAAAATAAACTAGTATTACTACTCTGATGAGGAAAATGAGAACATAATAATCATCTTTACTAAATTAGGGATCTGGGGATATTTACAGGCAAATGGATTGTACTCTATATTTTCTTTTGCTCTGATTCATATGGAAGAACTTTGCAAGGGTAATACTGCATGCCAGTCTTAATTCAGTGTTTTTCAGGCACTGAATCATCAGCACACAAAGAAATTGGCTTACAGTTGGCACAATGGTCTTTGTCAACTACTGGGACTCCAGACAAACCAGAGACGTGAGGGCATTAATGTGGGCAATTGAAGAGTGAGTGTCAATCTTCCCTACAAATAACAAGTATTCAAAGAGTAGCATATTCTCTATTTATAAGGAGCTTCTGAGGAAGACACTGCAGTGTCACTAGTAAGTTTGGATCTCTGGACGTACAAATGAATGTGAAGACTATAAAAACACTTATATGCCTGTTTTATATTTTACATCACAAAAGTATTCCAAACATATCACTTCCTTCAAACAGAAAACAATCCTATGTTACAAAATGCTTAATAATTTTATATAGTAAGGACCTATGTGAATTTAATGAAACAATCCCCAAATCAGGATTAAGCACCTTGACTGGCAACATCTTGTTCATCTAGAATGTTAGTCCAGCTTTTCTGTTTTTTGAGAAAGCTGTGTTGACTCACCCACACATGTCTGCCATCTTGTCATGCTGTGGGAAATTGGCCATTGCTGTGATGCTGAAAGCTATGACACTGGTGTTTCAGTCATCACCAGGGACACTCACAGTGGACAGGATTCATTTAAGCTTCCAGACTAAGACATGCTAGGTAGAAAAAACCAGCAATCCACACCAGAAAGAATTAGCCATTGAAAATCCTGTGAATAGCAGAGAAGCACTGTCAAATGTAGTGCTGGAAAATGAGCCCCTCAGGCTAGAAGGCATTCAAGGAATGGCTGGGGAAGAGTTGCCTCCTCAAAGTAGGTGCTGTTGTTAGGTGCTGTTAAGTCTGTGTCCAATTCATAGCAACCCCATGTACAACAGGCAAAATAGTATTGTTAGGGCCTCTCTGCTATTCATAGGGTTTTCAATGGCTGATTGTTTTTTGAGGGTGGGTGGCTGGGTCCTTCTTCCAAGCCTACATCACCTGGTTTTCCCAGGTGGTCTCCATCCAAGTTCTAACCAGGTCCAACCCTGTGTAGCTTCTGGGATCTGACAAGATCGGACACCAAACTCTAGCCCTCAAATTAGAGTCAACCTTAATGAAGGAATTGTATGAAAATCCCTGCATCCTCCTTTTACTGATGTAGCATGAATCAAAATGAGAATAAACTTGGTGACTGTAACAATGAGCTCACACATGAAAAAGATTGTGTGCATAACACAGTGCTAGACAGTGTTTTGTTCTGCTGTACTTAGAGTCACTACTAGTCAGATTGGACTCCAGGGCACCTAAAAACATGTTGTCTCAGACTTTATAGTCTCTTCCTCCAATTGCTTTTAAGTCTGTTTTTATATACTTATATATCGTATCTATATCTATATCTATCCTCATTGGTTCTTTTTTTCTGAAGAACAATGGCCAATGAAATAAGGTTATATGTTCTTCTTAGGTGTCATCTAGTCGGGTTCGACCCCTAGCAGCCCTATGTTTACTGAAACAAAACACTCCCTGATTACTTTCCAGGCACATGACTTTTTTATGTTTAAAACCATTGTTGCAGCTACTCTGTCAGACCTGCCACTCTTCCAAACATGATGTCCTTCTCCAGGGATTGGTCCCTCCTGATTACATGTCCGAAATAAGTCAGATGCTGTTGAGCCATCCTTGCTTCCAAGGAACACTCTGATTGTACTTATTCTAAGATGGATCTGTTGTTTCATTTGGCAGTCCATAGTATATTCAATATTTGTCTCCAGCATAATTCAAAGGCATCATGCTTATTCTGTCTCCGTTATTCAATGTCAAGCTTTCATAACCATCTGATACAACTGAAAATATCATGACATGAGTCAGGTGCACCTACATCTTCAATGTGACATTATTACTTTACAGCACTTTAAGGTCTTTTGCAGCAGATTTGCCAATGTAATGCATCTTTTGATTTCTTGGCTGCTGCTTCCCTTGGTGTTGATTGTAGAACCAAGTAAAGCAAAATCATGGAGAACCTCAATCTTTTGTCCAATTTGTCATGAAGTTGTGTACTGACCCAAATGCAAGGGTTTTGTTTTGCTGATGTTGAGGCACAATCCATACTGAAAGCTCTGTTCTTTGATCTTTATCAGTAAATGTTTCAAATCCTCTTCACTCTCAGCAAGCAGAGTTGTGTCATCTGCATAACAGTTTGTTGATGAGTCTTCCTGCAATCATGATGCCATGTTCTTCTTCATAAAGTCCAACTTCTCTGATTATTTGCTCAGCACAGAGATTGAACAAGTACTGTGAAAGGATACAACCCTGGCAAACACCTTTCTCAATTTTAAATCAGGCGATATTTCCTTGTTCTGTTTCAATAACTGCCTCCTGGTCCATGTACAGATTCCTCATGAGTCCATTCTCATTCTTCACAATATTACCCATAATTTATTGTGATCCACACAGTCAAATTCTTTTATATAATCAATAAAATATAGACAGACATCTTTCTGGTATTCTCTGCTTTCAGCTAACATCCATTTGACATCAGCAATGATGCCCCTGGTTCCACGCCTTCTTCTGAATCAGGCTTGATTTTCTGGCAGTTCCCTGTCTATATACTGCCGCAGTCACTTTTGAATGATCTTTACTGGATTTTACTTATGTGTGATATTATTTATATTATTTGATAATTTCCACATTTAGTTGGATCGCCTTTCTTGGGAATAGGCACAAATATGGATCTCTTCCAGTTGGCCAGGTAGCTGTTTTTCAAATCTCTTGGCATTAACCAATGAGCACCTCCAGTGCTGCATCTGTTTGGTGAAATAGCTCTATTGGTATTCCATCAATTCCTCGAGGCTTATGTTTCATCAATTTCTTGAAGGCAGCTTCCACTTCGTTGTTCATTACCATTGGTTCCTGATCATATGCAACCTCTTAAAATGGCTGGTGATCTGTTAATTCTTTTTGGTATAATGACTCTGTGTATTCCTTTCATCTTCTTTTGATATTTCCCGTGTTGATTAATATTTTTCCTATAGAATTCTTCACTGTTGTCATCCAATGCTTGAATTTCTTCTTCAATTCCTTTAGCTTTAGAAAAATAGGCATGCAATTTTGTATTGCTCAGTTGGGCAGGCTGTTGGTGGCCTCTGACTTGTCATCCTTGTGCCTCAGCCTTGTGAGTAACTGGGATTATAGGCATGAAGTGTGGCACCTGGAAATGTTTGTTTTTCTATTTTAATTACAATGTTCTTGTGTTCCTCATATGTGCTGACAGATTTTTGCTTTTTGACAATGAATATGCGTTTGTTTTTATATTTCCTGATTTTTCTGTTTGATACATCATCTTGCCTCTCTTATCCTTCTTATAACTTTTCAGATTATTTTACCTATGTAACTTATTGTTGTTGTTGTTGTTAGGTGCTCTCGAGTCGGTATCCAACTCATAGCGACCCTCTGTACAACAGGGGAAACACTATTGTCAGTGCTTCTCTGCTGTTCACAGGGTTTTCAATGGCAGATTGATTTTTGGGAGGGGGTTCCTTCTCCCAAGCCTACAGCTTCTGGTGTTCCCAGGCGGTCTCCCATCCAGGTACTAACCAGGCCCGACCCTGCTTAGCTTCCAAGATCTGATGGGATCGGATGCCATAGGGCTACCGCTACAGGCCATGTAACTTATAGGCTTACTAAATAGTCTAATGTAAACATTTCATCCCTTAACCCCTGTTAAAAGTGTAAATCATAATGCCAAAAAGACAATACAGCACTTTGCTTTTGAACTGTCCCTCTTTTAAGATCTTTAGCTGTCATCTTGTAAGAGCTCCATTTGTTTAGGCAGCTGAGATCTAAAAACCATATTTACCAGAATTTTATGTGCCCACTATATGTTTTTTTCATGTAGTCTCCTCAGAATGCTAACATCTAAATAACTTTTAGATAAGGGAAAAGGAGAAGTTATAATTCATATTAAGAATTCCTTTAAAAATTGGTCTCTTGGGAATAAGGCAAGTAGGTCACAAATAAAAATCAGATTTGTATACTTATATGATATTTGGTAGACATGAAATTTATTGTTTTGATACTTTGACTTTGCATTTCAGTGCCTTTCCAGGTTTTAAGTGCATTTCTACATATTTCCTAAATTGATTCTCATGGCAAATTTGAATTAAACTAATTTAAAGAAGAGATTGCCAGAATGGATGAATAATAAATACGAATGCATTTTTATGCTGCTGCTAAAAGCTTCAGTTCACACACAGAGACACACAGCCTGGAAACAAAATGATCAGAAATATATTCCATGCTAATAGTAACTGAAGGAAAGCTAGAGTGGTTATGCTCATATGAGATAAAATAGATTTTAAGTAAAAATTGTTACAAGAGACAACAAAACATATTTTATGTTCTTATATTTCACTATATATCTTGATAAAATGGAACACCCATCATGATGATAAAACAAATATAAGCATAGATTAAGGAGTCTCCAAATACATGAAACAAAATTTACAGGCTTGAAGGAGAGATAGTTCTACAATAATGGGTGTACATTTCATTACTCCAATTTCAATATCAGATAACAAGAGAGATGATTAATAAGGAAAAAGAGGATTTTAGCAATCTTATAGACCTACCAGTTCTACCAGATTTACAAAAGACACTTTGCCTGACAACTGCAGACTATGCATTACTTTCATGTTTATATGGGATGTTTTGCTGGATAGAACATGTGATAAGCCACAAAAAGTCTCCTAAAAATAAAATGAGAAATCAATAACATAAACATATTTGGAAAATTACAATGAAGAGATCATATGATAAAGAAATCATATAATGAGTTAAAAATAATTCAAGATGAATGAAAATTTAAAGCATACTCTGGAATGCTTGAGAAGTAGCAGTCAGAAGGAAATTTGTAGCTGTAAATTCCCATGTTAAAAGTAGAAAGGATAAAGAAAGATCCAAAAATAATAGTCCAACTTCACATCTTAAGGCAATAGAAAAGCAAAAGTAAACCTAGTGCTAGCAAAAGGAAGGGAATAGTAAAGATTGGAGTAGAAGTAAATGAAATAGAGAAAAAAAATAGTAGAATCAACAAAACTGTAAGTTTGAAAGCTGTGCACAATTAACAAACTTTTCATTAGACTAAGAAAACAAGAGTCAATCTCAAATTACTACCACTACAAATAAAAACATGGGTTGTGATGTAACATGTTTAGCTCTTGTAGTAACTATAAGGTCCTGGGTTCAATCCACAGTCACAAGAAAGATAGCTAGAAACATAGAAACAGAAATAAAAATGGAGGTAGTACTATCAAATCCAGTTAAGTAAAGTGATTATAAGAATACTATGACCACTAGAACCTCAACAGATTAAATAACCTAGATGCAATGAACCAAATCCTAGAAACACACACTATGAAAATGGACTCATAAAAATAGAAAATATGAATAGATATATTACAAATGAAGTGATTAAATTAATAATCAGAAAATATCTTAAGAATTAAACTTCCAGGATCAGATGTTTGTGCTGGTGAATTCTAGCAAATACATTGTTGTTGTTGTTGTTAGGTGCCATCGAGTCGGTATCCGACTCATAGCGACCCTCTGTACAACAGGGGAAACACTATTGTCAGTGCTTCTCTGCTGTTCATAGGGTTTTCAATGGCAGATTGATTTTTGGGAGGGGGTTGCCAGGTCCTTCTCCCAAGCCTACAGCTTCTGGTTTTCCCAGGAGGTCTCCCATCCAGGTACTAACCAGGCCCGACCCTGCTTAGCTTCCGAAATCTGACGGGATCGGATGCCACAGGGCTATGGCTGCAGAGCAAATACATAGGAAAAGACTAATACCAATCCATCTGAAATTCTTTTAAAAAAATTGTAAAATGACGGAATACTGCCTAATATAGTCTATGTATCCATCATTATTCCAATACTAAAAGCAGAAAACAATATACATTAAAACTACAAACCAGCTGGGCACCTTGGTGCACACCTGTAATGGCAAAGACTCAGGAGGCTAAGGCAACAGGATCCCGAGTTCAAGGTCATAGACTGCCTGCACTACTTAGTGAGATCATATCTCAAATTAAAAACTGAAAAAGGGAGATCTGGGTGTGGTGGCACATGCCTGTAATCCCAGAGACTCAGGAGGCAGAGGCAGGAGGATTGCAAGATCAAGACCAGAGGCAGTCTGCATAATTAAGTGAGACCCTGTCTCAAAAAGAAAAAAAAAAAAATGGGCTGGGCATGCAGCTCAGTGGCCCAGCACTTGCAAAGCATGCAAGCATGAAGCCCTGGGTTCAACCCCAATCCCACAAAATAAATAAATAAATAAATAAATAAATAAATAAATAAATAAAAATAAAAACAAAAAGCGGGCTGGGAGTACAGCACAGTGATGGAGTGCTCTGGGTTCAATCCCCCAGTAGTGAAAAACAAAACCACAGGATCCTATTAATTTAGACCTTCATTCAACAAGATTCCATATCCATTCATGACAAACACTTTCAAAATATTAGGAATAGAGGTGATATTGTCACATTGATAAAGAGCAACCCTATAACTACATATTTATGGTGAAAGACTGAATGCTTTCCCTAAACATTGGTAATAAACCAGACCAGGATTTTCCCTCTCACCCCTTTTATTTAGCATAATACTGGAAGTTCATGTTAGTGCAATTATGTAAGAAGAGAAAATAAAATATATATAAATCAGAAAGGAAGAAAGAAATCTGTTTAATTTTTGGAAGATATAATTGTGTAGAATGTTTTAAGTGATGTATAAAGAAACCTGTTAGTACTAATTAGTTCAGCAAGGTCACCAGAATACAAGATACATATACAAAAGCAATTGATCTCCCACTGACTTATGATGAAAACATCAAATCAAATTTCAAAATATAATACCAACTTATATTAACTCAAAATAGGATAAATTCAGGTATTTTGTTATTGTTAGGTGCCATCAAGTTAGGTCCGGCTCATAATCATCCTCATAAGGTTTTCAATGGCTGATATTTTGCGATTGTTTCAGGAGTAGCCTGCCATATCCTTCTCCCAAAGTCAGGTATAAGTGTGACTAAACATTTATAGGATTTGTATGCTAGAGACTTAAAATGCTGATGAAATAAATTTAAAAAATTCTAAATAATGTAAAGAAGCATAGGGTTCGTTGATTGGAAAACTTAATTTTGATGTCAACTATTCCCAAATTGATATACAGATTTAGCATAATTCCTACAAAAAGTTCAGCAAGAGTATATTAGATCTAGGGAAAATTGCTCCAAAATGCATATGCAGATGCAAGTGAACTAGAATAGATTTTTTTAAGTTGAAAAAGAAGAGTAAAAAAGTAAGAATCAGTCTACTTGATTTCAATTCTTATTATGTACCTACATTAATAATGCCTGAGTGGTATTTGGGACATGTAGACCTATAAGTCAGTGGAATAGAATACAGAATGCAGAAAAAGATGCATACAAATATGTTCAACTATGTTCAACTGATTTTTTGCAATGCTGATAAAGCAATATAATGGAGGAATGAGCCTTTCCTACAAATTGTACTGGAGCAATTGGCATTCAAAAAGTCTTCTTTATTCTTTTTCTTTTTCTTTTCCTTTTTTTTTTTTTTTTTTTTTTAGTACTAGGATGTTGAATCCAGGGCCTCCCATATGGTAAGCAAGTGCAGTAGCGCTGAACTGCACCAACAACTCTTTTTATTTTTTACTTTAGTTTTTTTGAAACAGAATCTCACTACATCATACTGGTTGCTTCTGGCTTCAAACTCATAATCCTCCTGACTCAGCCTCCTGAATTTCTGCGATTACAGGCATGCACCCTGGCACTTGGCTGGACATCCAAAGTTAAATTTTTAAAAAATTTATGTCCCATACCATATACAAAATTCACTCAAACCATCTATGGATTTACGTGTAAAATGTAAATCTGTAAATTTTTCAGGAAAAAAATGTAACTGAAAGTCTTTGGAGTTTAGGTCTAGACAAAGAGTCCTTTAAATTTAATAACAAAAACACAATTCAAAAAGGAAAAAAAGGTTAATTGGACATTGTCAAATTTTTTAACTGAGAGAAAACATTTAAAAATCACCTATCTGAAAAAGGATGAGGAGAATATACACATGTCACATAAGTACATAAAATGATGCTCAATATCTATATCCATTAAGGAAATTCAAATTAAAAGCATAGTGGGTTACTGGCTTGGTTTAGTGTAAATGGTGTTTCTAGAGAGCTAGTTGTCCTCTGTTGTTTTCACTTGGGTTCAGGAAATACACATGTGCACTTCCTGATTTTTTTTTTATCTCTACCTAACTTTGTCATGTTTGGACACAAAAGTTAAGCTTAAAACCATGTAATATGCAGAACCAAGGAATAGCCAATTCAATAAATTAGATATGATGCAGACAATAATCTGTAATCTTTTTTTATTGTGTATGTGTGTTTATGTGTGTGGTAGAGGGGGATTGAACCCAGAGTGCTCTACCACTAAGTTTACATCCCCAGTCACTTTTTAATCCCTTTTAAAAAATTTTTTGAGACAGGTCTCATAAATTGAGCAGGCTGCCGCTGGCGTGGAACTCTTGATCTCCTGCTTCTGCCTCCCAAGTCGTTAGGATTACAGGTGTGCACCACCATATTGGGTTAATTTCTAATTTTTATACATGAAAAAGTGTGTATAAATTTTATATTTTACTTATTTTTTTTGTTAAGAAGTAAACTTAACAACTTAAAATTGAAGTTCTCAGGACAACAATCAGGCCAAAGGAAAAAAATAAATGAAAACTTATAGTCTACATAATATAAAGGGAATCAATACAGTTAAGTCTATGAGCAAAATTCAAATTAATACTCACAGTTAAATCCATGATTTTTAATATTTGATTTATAAGAGATAAAAATAAAATGAAATAACCAATAGTTTGGAAAAGATATAGTAAGCCACAAGGATCATTGGTGAGGTAGCAGTGTAATTATAGCACTATGAGATAATGAAGCAGAATGATATATAAGTTACAAAAAATGATTCTTAGAATTTGGGAGGCAGGATCTAAAATTTTCTTCTGTCACTTATATAGCAGTATGAATTTGGGAAGTTTACTGAACTTCTCTGAAAATCAGTGTTCTGATCTGTAAAATATTGGCTCAAAAAACATTTTCTGTAAAGTGTCAGGCAGTAAATATTTTAGACTTTGTAGGCTACACAGGTCTCTGTTGTTTTAGCACAAAAGCAGCCATGGACAACATGTAATAAATAGGATTGGCTATATTCCAATAAAATTTAACTTCTAAAACTGGGAAGCTGTGATCCATATTCGACCTCCTGTGGACAATGGTTTGCTGGCTCCTGAATAAGAAGGTTGTCATGATAATTGTATTAAACAAATAAGAGAAATAAGAGAATCTGTAAAATACTTTTAGGGAAATTCAGGGAAGTAAAGAGTGTGTGTGAAACACAGATACAGACACACACCCACAGACACACACACACACAACCTTTAGAAATTGTCATAAAGGCTGGGCGTGGTGGTGCACGCCTGTAATCCCAGTGGCTCCGGAGGCGGAGGCAGGAGGATAGCAAGTTCTAGACCAGAGGCAGTCTGCGTAATTTAGCAAGACCCTGTCTCATAAAGTAAAAAATGGGCTGGAGGTGGCAGCTCAGTGGTCCAGCACTTGCAGAGCATGCAAGCACGAGGCCCTGGGTTCAAACCCCAGTATCATTAAAAAAAAAAAAAAAAGAAAAGAAAAAGAAATTGTCATAAAGGAGGAAGAATTCAAT
>VMDO01028341.1:0-24071 GCA_007922755.1 Pedetes capensis
TTATTAAAACATTCATAATTTTGCATAGCAGACTTCATACATGTACAAGCAAATTTTTAAATATTACTTAGAGCTTATATATTTTAGTAACTTCTATTTAAAATACTTTATATTTCACTCATGATTTAAGGAATAGTTAATAGTTTTTCAACAGAAAATCTCATTTTTATAAAGCTTATTAAGAAAATTATTTCAAATTAATACTCAACATATATCACTTTTACTTGGAACATTGGTCTTAGATATATATTTGATTCATAATATAGCTTATTGTTCAAAAAATCTGATCAAGTAATTGTGGGAACAACAGATATACATCTACTTTGAAATCACATATATACAAATGAGCAGAGGATGTTGTATCATAAATACTCTTCAGTAATACTTGATAAAAATTCTCTTAACAATTTACATACACTACCCAAGGCTAGTTTAAAGTGAAAACCAGCCACCAATTAACTGCCTTGTCATAAACATTCCCAATATAATAAAATACAACAATACTTTCCCAAGAACAATATTTAATACTTATAAAACGTTTTCTTTGCAATGGTTCAAATTTCACTATTTTGAAAATGACTGAACAATCTTTAAATCTGAGACAAAACAAGTGGATCTTACCCTAGCTGTGCCTTTCCAATAACATCACAGAAGTTATGTACTCTGTGACAGTTCCTGTGCCTCACATAACAATTTTCCTGGAATGAATTCTCCAGTAACCCTTGCCTCACTGTGAAGGGAGTTTTGGTATTAGAAGGAAAAGGGTAATGAACTATAATATCAGATTCCATTTTCCGGTGCCTACCAACTATGACAAGAAATCATTTTATCTCATTATTTAAGACAATGACATAAATTTGACAGTAAGATATTTCTATCAATAATTCTATAGAAAAGGAGCATTTGTTATTTTGTAAAGCATACCATCATAATCCAATTGAAGTGTAATTGCTGTTGCTAACATTCTTATCCTGTTAGGAAAGCCTGCACAAACGTAGTATAGCTTGTAAGATAATACAGAGCTATGCAAAGAGTGTAATACTGATACAAAACCCATGCTTGTACCAAAAATCTCTTTATTAAACAAGGTTACTTATGTAAAAGATTATTCTGTGTAACTAAGAACCTGACTTTTCACAGCAGGTAAAGAATAGCTAAAACAATGAATTTCATTAAGAAAGAAAGCCTTTTAAAATAATAAATATTTTGTCCCATTATTTCTTAGTTAAGTAAAAGATGAACTATTACATCTGTTCTCAAGATTGCCTAAGTAGATTAACTCCTTTTTTTAGCCCTCCAACAAGCAAATTATTAAATAATATTACTATACCAAAATGTAAAAATAAACACTGGAATTGATTTTTTAATAGAATTTTAAAATGTCCTATTGTTAAATTTGCTAGCACAAATAAGTGTAAGGAGAAAATGTGAAAATTTTTACTTACTAAAATTGATCTGAATGTTTATCATCTTATTTACCAAAATACTTAAATGCAAAACTTTATTTCTGAGTACTCAGCTCACAATTTTGTCGAAATTCAATTGGCATAGAGTTCATAAGAACCCACTTTTCAATCAAGTATTATCTACTTGGCCTGCATTCATGTTTTTTTCCAAGTTAGCCAGAAGTTTCCTTGATTATTTAATATAAAGTCCTTCCTGGCAATTGCCTTGTTTAAGTGTCACTGCACCAATTTGTCCATTATTGCAAGTAAAAGTCATTACTGTAAAATGGACATTTTTGTTACTAAAAAAGAATACATGTTATTCACCTAATTTGATCTATTAATTAATTCCAAATCTATTTGAAAGGGATATAATTTACTAGCCTGCAGCTGTAACCCTGTGGCATCTGATCCAGTCAGAACTCGGAAGCTAGGCAGGGTCGGGCCTGGTTAGTACCTGGATGGGAGACCGCCTGGGAACACCAGAAGCTGTAGGCTTGGGAGAAGGACCTGGCAACCCCCTCCCAAAAATCAATCTGCCACTGAAAACCCTATGAACAGCAGAGAAGCACTGACAATAGTGTTTCCCCTGTTGTACAGAGGGTCGCTATGAGTTGGATACCGACTTGACAGCACCTAACAACAACAACAACAACAACAACAACATAATTTACTACTTTATATTTGGTGGTTGTTTAATAATATTTTATATAATCTGGAAAATTATCTAAAAAGCTGGTATCTCTTTCCTAACAATCATTAGATATAATAGATATAGATAGTTCTTTGGTCATCCTCCCAGAGTTTCAGTCACTTACACAACAAAAACTAAAACACCAAAATGAATGTGATATCTTTATTATATTTCAAATTATTTTTACTGATTAAGATAAGGCATATTTGTAATCTATGAATATAGGAAATGATAAAAACCTCACATTGATCTATTAAATTATAATAGAATTTTGCTAATCTCAGAATGCCTTACTTTCCTTAGAACTATTTTCTCAAACAAAAAGTATTTTAATAAAACAAAACACTCAAAAGGGAAATGACCAATTTATAGTGCCCTCATTATTTTGTATCATATACAAGCTCCCTCTGCAGGTAATAACAAGGGTTAGCAAAAATTTCTGAAACAGGCAGGCAGTTGCCTGAGTAAAATGCAGGTCAACATTTTATAGAAATACTACTACCTGGCATTATCCTGTCCTCCTTATTTGAGTAAAATAACTGCTCTTGAAAACATGATTATTCTTGTCCTCCATTCTGATTAAGTAAGTTGAGCAGGCAGGATACATAAACTTTTCACAAAGTCACCTAAGACCTATTCACACAAAGTGTATTTCAAGGAAAACATTATCTTGCTTACCCTGCACTAGCGTGAAATGATATAGACTACTCAAAACAAAACTGCCCAATCTATTTGATTCATCTCCTGAACACCAAATCAACAATCAAAAGTGGCATCCTAGGATCAATTTACAGTCAAAGACAAAAGATTAGTTTTAAATGAATGCATTAACAATTTGATTTGCTTCTTATTTTAAATAATTCTAAAACTTAAACCTTTTCTGATTTCTGGAAAATCAATTTCCATTCACTCAAAAAAAAAAAAAATATCAATCTGGGTTGCAAAATGCCCATTTTTTTTTTTTTTTTTTTTTTTTTAGAATTTGTTAGATTTGTCTTTACCAAATGCCCTCTTTTGCCACATTTCATTTCCCCAGGTGTAGGTAAATTACGGTAAATCTCTACCAAGGGAGCAGACAAGGGGGAGTTAAGAACAGTTTCAAAGTCTTCTGGATAACGTGTTACAAGAAATTGCTGCTGAAGAATGTTTGGTCTCTGCCTCTTTATGATTTCTCCCTTCCAACACACATACAGTCCCTTTTACTATGTAAACGCTGACTGAAACTTGAGCCAAATCAAGTGTGACTTACCTATAAATGAACTAATAGGCTTATAAAAGTAGTATTTTGATTTTGGTTTTTGGTTTGGTTGGTTTGTTTTTTTGAGACAGGGTCTTGCTATGTAGCCTCGGTGGGCCTCAATCCACCTTCCTCCACATAAGTGCTGGGATTAGAGCTGTGGGCTACCATGCAGGGCAAAAGTGATTTTTTTTTAAATGGAGATTCTTACTGAACAAATCAACATTATAGGACTGGGGGGGGTGTGGCTCAGTGATATAGTGCTTGCTTAGCATATGCCAGGCCCTGGATTCCATCCTCAGCACTGCAAAGGAAGTAAAACAATAATTAAAAAAGTATAAAGATGTACTAAGTTTCATAATAAAACATACAGAAATATCAGAGATAATGGTTATATTTAATTTTTCCAATGAAACAAAGAAAATAATTTCAGGAAAAAAGGCAAAAGCATTTTTATTGGGCTTTTTTTTTTTTGCTGAATTCAAATTTTGTTTCACTTATATTTTTACATATTCAGTCTGAAGACATAGTTTAAAACCAATAACGATATTAAAAAGTGATTTCCATGCACCCCGTATCACAGCAGAACAAGCAAAAGAGGGGAACATTCCTATTACTCATCTTATTGAGCTATTAAAAGAAAGCCCCTAACCACCAAACACTATCTTCCTCATGACAGAGGGAACTCTGAAAAGGGCAAAATTTATTAAACGTCTTTAGTAAAAGTAAAAATGCCTAGGACATCATAATTTTAGTATAATTTCTATTTCCTGATGCATGTGACACAAGATAGTGTGTTTTTGAATTGTATCCATCTTTTTAAAAAATGAAAAACAAGATATACATGATACCTTCATCACATCAATCTTCAGTATATCCTGCCATTAAATACATGAAGCCTTCAGCAAGCTGTATGAAAATATGGATCATTACTAGTACATTAATGTATAAGCATATAGTACTACCAAAATTATGTCCCCGAGATGTCTTTGACTTTAACCACGGGAAAGCCAGGAATTTTATGAACTAAAATATACTAAGTATCCCGAGATTATGAACACAAAGATGAGTCAAGAAAATGTTACATTAGAAATGTGCTCTATAATTTCTAATCAATAACCACAGTTGAAAACATAAAGACCACTAGGCTTTTAATGCAAAGGAATAAAATGTCCATATGGAAGATACCAGTGGAATAAAAAAATAGTAAGTCCAGAAAGAAATATTTTACTTTTTTAAAGAATTTTAAGTAGCATGTAACGATAGTCATATGTAACCTGATTTTTTAATACTTTGTTTTAAAGTGAAGATACAGACAAAATCATTTTCAATATGGTTCTTTTTTAATTTAAATTGAAGTTTAGAACTGATTAAATAAATATAGTCTACCTAAAACAGAAACAGGACATCAACTAAAGATTCCATCTAAAATTTTGTGTTGGTTTGCCCATTGAATGGAAAACTATTGTTATAGTACTTTAACTTTAAGAATGAATAATATTAGTGGTTACTTTATAAACAAAACAGAACTCTCTTTTGCTGAGTCTATAAATAGACTATTACTATCCTCTACAGGAGAAAGCATTCCTCAAAAGCAAGGTCATTAGCCTGCCCCCAGCAGCCACGTGCCATTTTTGACAGTAATTGGGGTTAGATTATTCTGTCATCTAAATCCACAGCAATAATCAGTTTGAGGTGTGGACTGATGTAAAAATCCTACAGAAGGATGCAAATTGTGGATACAAGCATTTCATGGTCCAAACGCAGGAAATACCTTTGAGAGTGTAACAAAAATTTAGTCATCATTTTCAAAATCAGTTTTAAGAGATATCTTAATCACAAATATTATGTATTTTAAACTTGTACTCTTAGTCAATAACTGTCAACAAATACTGATATATACAAAGGAATAGAATAAAAATTGCTTGTGTGTGTGTATATAGTTGGCCATGAAAGGAGATAAAAAGTATTGTTTAATAACTGCAAGAGCAAAATTATGCTCTTTTTTTTAGGAGCCTCATGGTACATCCTTTTTTGCCACTACAGTGGCTAAAGATTACAGCATTTTTCCAGAAAAAAGATACAGGATTGTATCTGGCTTTGTTCTAACAAAGTAATATTTGCTTGAATTGATGCTAAATCTAAAGGTAACCAATTTTTCAACTTCTGGCATCTCTCGTAGCCAAGAACTAACAGTTCATTTTTATCTTTTTTTTTTTTTCTGCTATCAGATAAAAAAAGTATTTTCAAAGTTACTTAACGCATCCTAAAACAGAATTAAGGCTATATTTCAGGATGCCTAACTTGCCTGTGTTTTAAACTTGTATTTCTGTTTTTAAAAGTATTGAATCTACTCCCCCGACGAAAAAATGTCTTCCAGAGATTTTTCCCCTTTCTTTTATGGCAACTAATTTCAATACACAAATTCAAGATTAAGGTGTAATCCCGGGGTGTGAATTTTAATGTTTATAATACACTTTTCACAGATTGAAAAAAATCAATGACAACACCAACAGGGGCCCATTTTGCTCAGGATACGTTCTCTTGTCATGTCGTGATTAATGCTGTGCTCTGTAGAGGGAGACATTACATCCGGGCTGAAACAGACCTAAAATTTTACCCTCAGGCAGAAATCTGATTTAAACGTCTCTATTTAAAGTGACATTTGTCCTCCCTTTTCAACTAGTTTCCCCAGAAATTCTAGGAAGTTGACTTCATGACCTAGAAACAGCCGGTGGCTTTGAGCAGCAGTTATGCCTGTTCTTGCACTTGGGTAAAGCTGGGTGCCAGGATGAATCAAGGTGGTAATAAAACAGGTGCCCAGTTATCTGCTACAATGAATCCCATGCTACTTTTTTGGAAGAATTTTAAGATTTAGGATTCTGTATACTTCTAGTTAATAATAAAAATGTGTTTCTATAGCTGATAACAAGCTAGTTATCCCTTCTGATGGATTAGGTTTCTTTTGATTTGTAAAATTACAGCTACTATTTCACTACAGTAATCTGAAATATCAACTGATTACAAATTGTTGAAATCCAGAACAGCAACCACTAAAAACTAACCTCGTAAAAAGACAAGAACATGTATGTGGAAATAGTTTCTTATATATCATGCAGCAGCTTTCATTAAAAACAAAAATGGAAAACAAAAAGAAAAAAATATTAGCAAAAGTCACCAAGTAAACAAATTTACACTATTAAAACAGGCACCAATATCCTTACACTGTGAAACATAGTAACTTTTGATATTATTAAGCAATTTAGACACTGCTGGCAAGTTCCTGCTAACCAAGGTAATCTAATTTCTGTTGCTTTTCAACCTAAATTGATTTTTTCTCTTTTAGCCGTTCTGGTAATTGAACAAATTTATACAACTGTGATGGGATTTTACTTACCACGACACAATGCATAAAATCCTCTATGAAGACAAACTGTATTACTTCATAAACTGCATTTTTATTGTAATTAAACAAATTGTATTTAAACTTGCTCTGTGCTTCTTAAGCAATCAATTGCATTTTGCTGTAAGCTGCACTTTACTTGCAGGTGTTAAGCACTTGTTTCCTTCATGCTATCTACATTTTATTTCCTTCAGGTAATATTTATTTGCCAAATGTGGGAAGTTTTTTGGTAAGAAATAAGCTTTTTAAAAATTGTTGGATAAGAATTTACTTAAAAATATCTACAAATTATTGCCTACATTTAGTCCGTCAGATAAGTGACTTAAAATATAGATTATTTTTAAGTATTTTCGGTTGACTGGGACCTTTTTCTTATGAAACCATGGATTGCCTAAAAAATAGTTACACTGAAATGACACAGAACTTCCATCGTTTATAACAGATGCTTAACAAAACCTACATGCTAAAGTCAAAATACCAAATTAATGTCCTGAGTAAAATTTAGGTATGAGGGCCCCTAATTTTTCCTTTAAAAGTTATCACTCTAGGTCAAGATACAATTATTTTAGAATTTATCTACTTAATTCCAGTAATTACCATTCATCTGTTAAACCATTTCCTTAAGCTTTTCCTTACAGCATTTAAAAACAATAATAATCACTACTTGACCAATCCTCGAGAGCATCTTAAGTAGCAAAAAGATTTTAAAGAATAGCCTAAATTATTTTTCTGATAACATCATTTTAATTACAGTGATCTGAGTGATTCAACCTTCAACCAAGAATTATTTGAACAGATGAATATTTGGGTGGGGCTACAGAATTAGTGTTATGTAACTGATTAACCTATGATTGTAATCTAGCTTTCAAATAGAAATGAAAAGTTACAAAACAGTTATTGATTTATGTAACATGAACTAATAGTTAAACCACAAGAATTGATATGACCAAAACATTAACAAGATTTTAAGTCTTCAGGTTCAGGAGCTAAGGCTGCTGTTTATACTTTGTCAAAATCATCCATTTGCAAAGTTTTTCAGTAGATTTCCTGGCAAATAATCTTGTGACTCTTTTCTTGTAATTATGCATTATTTCTAACACAAATTACCTTGCAAATAATTGCACTTTTGTTTTACAAGAACCTTGTCTGCAGAAAACCAGGCAGATGTAAAATGAGCACCTTGCCCTTCAAAACTCAAAATCAGATAAAATGAATGAAGAGGCAAGAATGCTAAAGAGTCTTTGAAGCAACTTTTGTGTGAAAATAGCACTGTACAGGATGCCAAATTCTTCCATTCCCAAAACTGTATTTCATTCTTAACCTAAATCCACATAAATTGTGTTCTTAAGTATCAGCAATTGGGCAAGTAGTACGACTTTTTGCTAAAATGAAAACAGATTTCTCATAGGTAGGCACAATTGTGTTCAGTGCATACACTGGAATAAATTGCAATAAATTCCATGCTATACCTGTTAATACACTAAATATGATTTAAGAATTTTTCAGGAAAGTTAGGTCAAATAAACGTTTTGATAGAAAATAAAGCAATACCATTTAATTGCTATGGTTTGCAGATTTCGAGTTACCTCTTGACCTTCACGACATCGCAATCTCAGCTCATATATCCCCATATTAATTAAACCACTAAAATACTATCTTAAATTTGTTTAAGAAAACACAGAAAGCTTTGGTAGTGATCAAATAAAGATCTAACCCTAAGTAAACCTTGGTTTTAAAGCTCTCTTCTTGCTCATTGTAAGACAGGAAACACCCAGAAGCCTGGTGTTAATGTTTCTGCTGATTGTGAAAATTGCAGCAATAAAAACTCCAACTGCTTGTCTTAAATTAAGACTTGTAGTACTACATGTGAGATCTGTATATTTATATTAGTTTTTATAACATTTAGAAGTTTTGTTCTCTGCTTTGATGTTAGTCCACCAATAAAGCAGAGTCAAAAGCATGGAAAAAATTTATTTATTGGAAATTCTCAACTCAAAACTTGAAGTAATTGGTTTGTTCTACCCCACATGATTCAATATTCTGAATTCCCCAACTACCTGCTCCCAGAGCTATCTGTATTTCTAAATTCGTTTACTGTTGCCAACACAGAGGAACCCAGTGATTGAAAATGGCAGCTGAAGTGCTTCTACAACACATTATTTTTTCTCTAAGTAGTCCAATTTTGTCACTTAAATGTTGAAAAATCATCTTTTCACTGCATTTTACACCTTTTAGAGATTTGCTAAATTCAGGATCACCATCATATAAAATGAGGAGCAACATTCTCAAGACAATTTTTAGATTTTCACTAATAGCTCTAAAGGATGATGTGTTTTCTTTTTAACACCGTGCATTCAAGCAGACTAGTTAATAGCAACTTAAGTGCAATGATAGCAATTACATCAATCTGGACCTTTTTTTATTAACCACTAAAGTACTTATACAAGTGAAGGGATCGCATAAATAAGCTCTCATAAAATTTCAGATTAATGATATATCTGAATGGCACTAAAAGAATCCCATCTACTATGAGAAAAATGGCACCCCACTAAACTAAAGACTAAAAATTTTAGGCAATTGAAGATGGGTTCTCCCCCAGATTGTTATATTAGAATTCATTGCCACTATTAAAATAAAAGAAAGGAATCTCAACCATTATCAAATAATCCGTACTCCAAGAAAATATTATTTTGTGTCTAAAAGTGAACAACCATCACAGGTAAAACTATTTTAAAAAAAGAGAGCTTACAAATCTCCAACCTTCCCCGAAATCCATTTTTATCTTAAAGCTAGGTCTTGTAAAATCTTAAGTTAAATAAATGAAAGTAATTTTTCCCCAGAAGTTGAAAGATAAACGTTCTTCTCCCTTGACCTGTCTCCTCTCCATAAACTGACCCAAATGACCCAATTACTAGTTCTTGTTTGTTCACTCACAGATATTGAGTTGTTAAATTCAAACAACGCAACCTCCTACAACAGCACAAGAGCAAATAAACTAAATATATTTTTGAAAATCGAGCTTAAGTTGGATGAGAGAGTTTATGGTTTGACAAACTACAAAGATTCTGAAACAAAACTCAGTATGTAAACAGAATTAACTCTTTAATTAGAATTCATAAAAATTTGGGTCTTTGTCACTGAGAAATCTTTTCCAAGCTCATATTTGTAATGGAATGGAAGTTGTGTTAATAAAGTTTATGTTGAGCTTTTAATTTTCAACATTCTCCACTGATAGCAAGTACATAAAAAGCATTTCCAGTGTGTAGCAATGATTATCTTTTTTATCACAATTTCTATTGTTTTATAAGACTAATTAAAAGTCTTTCTCATATTATCAATATAAAAGTGTAGGTCCTAGAAAATCATTAAGTTAGATGGAAAGGATTTCTCTGTCTTCCACTGACGGGACTCCAAAAGACAGGCAACAGTGACTATCATAAAACAAAAGGTCACTCTTTTTCTAGGAACAAACTATTTATCAATAGAAAATAATTGTCTTGCCATTTGCAAGGGCTCCACAGCAATAGACAATGTTTTTGGCTCACATAATTACAAAACAGTAAAAGTTCAGAAACACAGCCTGAATCCACCTCCCTATTTTCACCCTTTACAATTCTCATTGCCCTTTGGGCCTCTGCTTGGAAGCAAATGGAAGACAGGCTGAAGTTTTCTCAATTGAGCTGAAGCTAAGAAACCTTTGATATGCTAATAGCCCCCTTCAAACGGTAAGAATTCACACTTGCATTAATTCAAACAATTTGTGCAGAATGATGTGAAATGGCACCTCTTTTAGAGGCAAGCAACAAAAGGAGAGAATCGGAATGTGTGAAGAAACAAAACAACAGAACATTTGTTCTGTGCTATTCTTTCTATTATGCATAAATTTACTGGAGGGTGGAGGGAGGAAAACCAAAAAAGTTCCAAAACACACCTGAACTTAAGTAGATTTTCTTGTAAAGAACCTCTCAAACATTATCAGGATACTAAATATAAAGTTCCAAAGTTACTTTAACTAGGTCAAAACAGCCCTGTCCAACTTGGAACATTGTCATAAGCCTCACAAAAACTTCTATTTTTCTGATGTGGAAGAGTGTTGCCTTTTTAGGGCCTACCTTTTAAGTTCTGCCCAGATTAAACCTGATTTAGTAAGAGATATCCCAACAGGTAATAATTTACGAAACGGAAGTGACTTTCTTCATTGTGCAACTCGAGGCAAGCAAAGAGTAAATTCAGGGGGAAATGAATGAGCCAACTACGTCCGTTAAACCTAAGCCTCTGGAAAGAAAAAAGGAGAAGCACACTAGTGTAAAAACTGCAAAAGAAAATCAAAGAACTGGGGGCAGGGTGAGGAGGAGAGTGTCTCAGAACCTGGCCTTTGTAACGGGAACCATATGGTTGGTGGCTACGGCTCAGACACTCCCAGGCTGCTTGGAGAAGCTGCTAAGCAGCCTGACACCTTTCAAGAAACAGGAGGAAAATATTTCCTTGGTCTGAATCTGAGACAGCACAGTTTGCATCAGGAAGAACGGAATGAGGGGGCCAGGAAAGGAGGAACGGAGGAAGGGGGAGGAGTCCCAAGAAGATCGGGAAAGGTTAGGACCAGAACCGCAGGACTAGTCCCTCCAACTGTGGTTTTAGAGGACAGACAAAACAGGATTTAAAAACATCTATGAGACATACTTTACTCAGCCTCCGCTACACGAGACTTCGGCACTAGGTAAAGCTTCCAGCGATTTCCTCTAACACGCACCCCATAGTTCAGCGAAAGGAACAAACTTCACTGGTCCCAAACGAAGGAGTCTTGCAGAAGTGCCTCCACACTGCAGGGGCGCCTTCGTCGTTGGACTCGAACTCTCTCCCCTGACCAAGAATCGCCAATATAAAAGCCCAGGCCGGTTAGCCCAGGGGAGGTCTCCCCTTTCCTCGAGCTTGTCTCACCCCTTTTTCTCGCTGCGGTTCCCAACCAGGGACCCCCATCCCACAAACCAGGCTCCCCAACTCCAAAGGCATCCCAGGAGCCCACACCCCGTAACTTCATCCGCAGGCCCAACACGGCCCGCTGCTGCCCTCTCACTGCGGGTCCAGGAGGTTCTCTGCCCTCTCCATGGCCCTGCAGGTCCCGGGCCTCGCCACTCTCCCGCCCCACAGGGCATCCCCAGCAGCGGCGGCCCACCGCCCCTAATCGTTGCCAGGCCCAGCCCCAGTGCGGCCACATCTGGCTGCGCTTTGCTGTCATCCTTGTCCCTGCACACCACCTAACCACTGACCAGAAGAAACAACGCGCAACAACTCATCCAAGCCCTCCCCCATCATCCAGTTCCCCAGAACTTGCTCCCAGCGCTCAACCTCACGCCTCCACTAGAAGCCCAGGACCGGTCTGCAGGCGGGCGGGGCGCGGAGGAGGTCCGGGCCTCTGGCTGCGCCCCAGGATCGGAGCAGCCCCGCGGAGGGCGCGCCTCACACTCCCCTCCCCAGCCCCGCCGGGTAAGGAAGGACGAGCTGCACCTTCCAACACCAAGCTTTTAAGAAAAAAAAAAAAAAAAAAAAAAAAAAAAAGGCACGGTTTTGGTAGGACTATCAGGTTTTGATAGGACTATCCGACAACAGTCCACCCCCCGCCTGGAGAGCTTTACAATAGCTCCAGGAGAAAAGAACTGGCTGGACTGCGCTCAGAGTTCTGCATATCGATTTCGGAGGGGGAGGGGGAGGGAAGCGCTGCCAGCGCGGGTCTCTCCCAGGCCCCGCCGAACACAAACAGCCGAGCCCCAACTACCCCGGGGCTCCCTCCACCCCAGGATCCACCCCCGGGCAGGAGGTGCAAAGCAAACAGGTCTCCGGAGTGGGGCACAGAGGCATATTGTTCGCTCCTGCGGCTCTTACCTCGGTCGGCGAGCGCGCCCGGGGGAGGGCCGTCTGGCGCGGGGGCCGCGCGGGGAGAGGCGCAGAGGGCAGCGGCCAGCGGCCGGGAAGGGCCGAGGCCGGCCGCTCGCGGGGTGCTGGCCGCCGAGTCCTCGCGGGAGGCAACGCGGCGCTCGCCAGCCTGACACGGCGCCGCAGCTCGGCGCGTCCTCCTGCTCGGCCGCCGTTGCCGCCTCCAGCCAAGCAGCCAGCGCCAGGCGGCTCCTGGGTTAAGTCAACATCTTCCCGCAGTTTCCCGCACGCCGCTCCGCGAAAGGAGTCTTGTAAATACACGCGCGCACCCCCAGATCGCACGCTCCAGAAGGGGGGGGGGAAGCCGGCCAAGAAGTAGGTGGTGGAGGCGAGAGCCTGACAGAGGTGCGCAGACTTGGGAGTCCCCCTCGAAGCGGCGGCCGCGGGAGGGGCGGACGGACCGACGGACAGGCGCCCGCGGCGCGAAGCCAACTCAGTTTGTCAGCAGCCCCTCAGCCCGCCATGCGCGCCCGCTGGACCGGCATCGCTGTCGCCGACCCCGCGGCCTGGGGCAGGAGGCAGCCGCGGCCCCTCCTCACATTTCGGATCGCCCGGCCCGGCGGAGGGGTGGCCGCTGCTCCGGGGAAGGCTGGAGGCGAGAACTCACGCTTGGGGAAGCAGGGAGGAGCGGGGGAGAGCCACGCCACGCACAGCCACGGGGGGCCGATGCCCCCTAACAATCCCAAAGAATTCTCCGGTAAGCTCCCGATTCCGCTCCCGCACCTCTGCGTGTGCGAGCGGCGAGAGAGTGAGAGGGAGAAAGCAGAAAGAGGAGAGAGGGAGAGAGACGGGGGAGTGCGAAGTCCTGACACAGACTCTCGGCGAGGTCTGAACTGGAGTCACCTCCAGCCGCCGCCGCCGCCGCCGCCGCCTCCTCCTTGTCCTCCTCCTCCTCTCCAAATCCCCACCTACCCGCCCCCCAGTTCTGCTAATCATATAAACATATTAGCGTGTACAGAGTCAAAGGATAAATCTCTCCCTCCTGGCTTTTTCCAGCAAAGGGCTCAGGCAAACTCGAAAGAAGATTATAGGCAGCTAAATACAAAACGTGGAGCAGATAATCTATAACTCATTGCCGCCCAATGGCCATTTTCCACTCCATTTGAGCAGCTGCGGCGGTTGTGCGCCGAAGGAGAGGGAGGAGAAGGAGCGAAAGGGACACTTACGGGCTCAAGCCGTTCGAGTGGCGGTAGCGGTGGCCGAGCAGCCGCCCCAGGACAGGCCGGCTCCGGCTCCGCCGGTGGGGCGGCCGCAGGGCAGTCCGGGCGGGGGCGGCGGCGGTGGGGCGGCAGGGAGGAACGCGCGCGGCCACGGAACGCGCCCAGAGGTGGCCAGCGCCGGCTCGCGCCCCGCCCCTTTCCTCCTCTTCCCGTCCTCTCGCGCTCCCCCATCCAGGTCCTCGGCCTCCGCATCCAGCCGCCCCTCCATCAACACACCCCTTCCACCTCTCCCCTCGCCACCCTCCCCCCCAAACTCCACTCACTGCGCGCTCGCTCCTCCGCGCGCTCCGCCGGTGCACGCTCTCCATCCTGTCCACACATACCCACTTTAAAAACATTTATTTTATTTCTGGAACAGGGCGAAGGCTATTTGGGAGAGAGCGGCGGAGCACACCGTTCCCGCCTGGGAGGCTGGACGCGGGGGTCTGGCCAGCGGCTCGGGACCTCCTTCCCCTCTTCCCTCCAAGGCCCAGGAGCTTTCTCCTTGCCTCCCTTCGGAGAGACGCCCAGGATGCGTCTTTTACACACCCCGTCTCCAGGTTTTCTCTTTTCTCGAAGCACAGAGCCGAGGCCCCGAAAGTTTTAGTTTCCGCAACCCTCCTTTTGTGTGACTGCGCGAAGGAGAAAGAACGTCTGTTCACCGCGGCTGCCTCCGTCCGGCTGCGGCGCGCAGGGGACGCTCCAGGGTTAATGCGTCTTTGATACCTGAGATTTCCGGCGCGCTCGTTAATGAAAGTTACATTTTTTTTTAATTGCGATGACTTTTTCTTTGTAGTTACTTAGAGCTAGCTAAACTTTGACTTTATTGACTATATTTCACAAGAGCGCTCTGTTTGTTTTTGATTAAACTCACCGGGATAAGCAACGGAAGGAAAGGAGACTACAAGGCTTTTTGACTCGCCAGTACATTCATAGTGCTTGTTAGGTCTGTTTCCCTCATTTCCTTACATTGAAATTGCTTTTGCTCTTGTCCTCTCACCACACTTCATTGCCCCTCTCTGTTGACAGTGTCGGCAAACAGCCCGGCAGAGCATACGATAGACCCAAGCTGAGGGAACAGACCACTCCAGGGCAAATCACGCTAGAAAAATGTTTAGAAGCCAGTTGAGTGCCTTCTGTATAGGAGGAAAATCAAATTTGCATTTTGTTTTTAATTACAAAATTTCCGAGCTGAGAGTAAATAAGTATTCGGATGTATTTGTAAGCCACTGATCATAATGAATGCAGCCATTTCCTTGGTTTTCAAGAAAAACTGATTCTCTGAGATTTAAAATCTCTAGAAAATAGGATGAAATTTGAGCTTCTTTGCTTTCAGAAACAATATGTACTTTTGGTTACTGTCTGTATGTTGCAGTCATCATACTTCAGAAATCATTCCAAACAATGTTATTAAAATGTCAACAGTAGGCTGTTGAAAAGACACGAAGATTCTAAATATCTTTCAGCATTTTGTCACAAAGCCAGATACTTGTAGTATTAAAGTAAATTCAACTATTGGTCAAGTTTGTTCTTGACTTGTGGAAAATCATAAGTTAAATGCACATATGTCCAAACAGTGGAAACATGCTCTTTTGGTAGATTCATTATAATTCTCAGATTAAAACAAGAATCTTTGATAATCTAATTTCTTCCACTTGATGTTTTAATATTTCCACTATTTCAAAAGATAAAAGGAGTCATGTAGAGCAGTTGTGCTTTAAACTACAAACTCTTCGATTTGGAATTTCTCAGATAACGTAATTCAGATATTACCCATGCAGGATATAAACTAGTCTGGAAAAATATACAGTTATGCAGAGTAGTGTGAAAACTTATAATGTACCTAAGTTTTTACATCTGTTAAAATGTATACATATAACATCTACCTAGGGAAATTAAATCAGGCTACTTAAAGTAGTTGAATAGAAGACAGAATTACAATTCTCAGACCTTGGATGTCATTTATATCATAGTCTCCCTTAGAATTTAAAAATATTTTATTCGAAATTGTAAGACAGAATATGTCAAACTAATAATACTTTGAATTTACCAAAAAGAAAAATTAGCCCTTTCTTTGTTCATCTTTGAAGGCTTTCACTCTTCTGGGCATGATTCACAAGGGCCCCAATGAGTGCATAGATCAGTCTAATCCTATTTTCTTTTGGGAAGCAAAACTTAAGCTGAAGTTTTTATTTAGTGAGCTTAGTAAATAATCAATAGACATTTTTGCCTGAATTAAGCTGACCATATGTTGTCTCATTTACTTATTTATTTAACTCTCCCAGAAAGAGTCTCTGTAAAGAACTCACTCTCTACATTTCATGGGTCTGACATTCTTTGATGCTCAGGACATAAAGTGAACCACTACTATGTTGCTAAAGAGACTACATCACAAAAAAAGGGGGAGGTTAGGAAAGGAGAAGAACTTACCAAAAGTGAATTAAAACTATAAGGAGTGGAAAATGACCCATACAAATTTTAAGTCTTTATTCAACAGGATGTATATTCTCTGGAATTTAAAGGGTTCAATACTTTTTTTTCCTAATAATATAATAAGATTGATAGGTTTTGAAAATTGCACCTAGAAGTATTCCTTCTCAAAGATGTTTTAAATATTAAAGAATTTTTCATTATTTATTTGATATTTATACATAATCATTCTTCAGCTTTCTTTATCCACAAGGAAGAATTGACAGTGGGGAATTGAATTGATATATTCAAGATTAAGCTGTTAGCCACAAACTTGCCATTACAAAGGAACACTTAAGTGACATACTCAACAGAGTATGTCCACATCCAGAAAACATAATTTACATGACACTTCATGACAATTTAAAACATAATTTATAACAATACAGGTGTTATGGTAGAAAAAAAAATGAACCAAGAACTTAATAATGCCTGCAGATATGAGCAAGTTGAGAGGAGTTAGAATATGTTATACATTCCCTACAATCCAATCAATTTAACTATTCAATCTATATTATTATTTAAGTAATGGCAAAATCATTGACTTATTCATAATAGTTACTAATTGGTTTTAAAAATAAATTCTTCAAAAGGACAAAGGAAACACCCATTTCCATTTGTTTTATGTTAAATCAACATCTAACCACTCATGGTGATTTCATTCAAAGAAAACAGAAGGAACTCATTAGCTTATGTGGTTAGAGAGATTGATGGGCTTCAAACATTTTAACCATACATGTTTTTTCCAACTGTAGAAACTCATGTTTTTAATTTAAGCAACCTTAAGAAACTAAAAATTATTTTATTCAATAGGTTCGAGTATTTTTGATACAGAAATTATGCTAATTTAAAAACTATTTACCATCTTTGTTTAAAGGAAAGTGATGAAGGACTTGCCAAAATACAAGTGTGAGTAATAATAGGCTAGATAACAAACTAAAGAATTTGAAGAAATATGATAATGAACATAGTTGTGAAACATTATGATCATTGTAATCCCATACACAGCCAGTAGCTTCTTCACTGCCCGACTCTGGCAAACTTAGATATAGATAAACCAGCTCTGTAAAGGACAACTTGGGTGAAGAATGAAGAGAAGACATTGGGACTTGACAGTGGGCCAAAAATTACCATGAAGTATGAGCAACACAGATGCAGAGAACTCAATGAAGGAAGGTTGTGTCTATTATGGGGAGCATATTTTTGCCTGTGATTAAAGCTTGTGAAAGTTTTCTAAAGAAAAAAAAAAAACATGAAACTACTCTTCTCTCTAATTCCAAAATAGAAATAAAATTAGTTAGATTATATCCTAAATTTAACTCAGTTCCCTTTTCTACATCATTATGGTTGCATGATGCTTGGTGCTGAAACTAGTTTTCCCTGTTCTAGAAAGTAAATTATCTAGTTTTCCCTGTTCTAGAAGGTAAATTATCTTAAAGCTCTAGAGCAGATCAAAGCAAAATGTGAATACCAAACGTAACTAGAACTGGTTGAAAATTTCTTGCTTTGTTTTTCATTTTTGCTTTGCCATGCATGTAGGTTGAAAAGAAATCAAAACTCATTTTCCTTAAAAGCAGAAACATATGAAAGCATTTGGCAAAGTCAATAAGTTTTTAACTATTCTCCCAGCCGTCTAGGCCGAGTAAATTTTATTCAAGAAGGCCAAGCCCTACCCAAAAAGTAAAGATGCAGTCTCCAAAGTAAGGATAGTTTAAAATGTAATATAAATATGATTATGGTGTACTGTGCTTAATTATATTGTTTAGAAGTATATGATCACATATATTATTAATACTCATAATTTTATAACTAATAGTTTTTAGAAATGTACAACAGTAAAACTGGTTGCATGACTTGTTTTTATATACTTCAAGTGTTTAAATATGCATAACTATATATGAAGGATTATAAAAATTTTTATGCCATTACAATCATGGTACTCAAAAGCAACAAATTACAAACAATATCCCTCATAATAATTGTTCCACTGAGTTTTACACAACTCAGAGTTAGTCTGTCTTTCTCATAGATTGTTCCTATAACTCTTGTTAATCTCTTCACCTTGAGGATTCTATGTAATTGGGTCGTATAGATCTTTTGTCAGTGTTTCTGTCAAACCAAGAAATATAAGAACACCACCTTTTACAAAGCTGTCTATACTTATAATAATTGTTTTGTTAATGATAAATGCTTATAACCAAATATTTTCTTATTAAAAATATGTGGTTTAAAAATAAACCTCCCCATCTGCTTCCAAGGCATGTAAACCTCTACCACTGTCAACAAGATGAAACATCTTTAAACTTCCTGTATAATTGTTGAAGTTAAACTAAGAATAACTGACAATAAAACTCTTTGAAACTACCATTCTTGGTAAAGTATCATGTATAACATGGTGACAAACAAAAGCACAGAGATGGCTTATTGTAGAGGCAACTCTATTTTATCAAATCTAAACCCTCAAAGAAAACCAAATAACAAATAACAATTTCACAAAAACTCTAAATTGAATTTATATTGCCTCTGGGGTATGTGGGAGAAGGACATGGCAATCCACTCCTGAAGCAATCCCAAAACAATCAGCCATGAAAAACCCTATGAAAGTCCCCATGAGTTAGACGTGACACGATGGCACCTACCAACAACCAACCAACTGGGAACCTGACTTTGGTTATTCATATCATAGTTCATTTTCATTGTTGTTAGGTGCCATGGAGTTGGGTCCAACTCATTTCAACCCTATGTACAACAGAATGAAACACTCCCTGATTCTGTACCAAGCATGCAATCTTTTTTATGATAAGCCCATTGTTGCAGCCATTGTGTCTATACCACTAGTTGAGGGGTTTCCTGTTTTTTGTTGACCTGCACGCTCTCAAACATGAAGTCCTTCTCTAGGGATTGGTCCCTCCTTACAACATGTCCAAATATGTAAGACACTCAACTAAGACAGACTAGGGAGAAGGATATGGCTAACCCACTCCCAAAACAATTAGTCACTGAATAGTTCATTGTAGTATGGCAAAACTTGCTAAAGGGTTTAAGAGTCAGAAAAAGAACTCACAAGTGCCATCTTTGTATCTGACAGAGTCAAAGATACAATTTTATCATACTTCTGATGTTTACATATTAAAATATAATTTTCACAATTTTACAGCATAAAATAATTATAATATGTGGTCTTAGTGATTTTTAAACAAAATCTGTTTCATTTTTGAAAACATTTTATGGTTTAAAATTGTGTAATTGACCTTGGCTTTGGTTGATTCCTTGATCATATAAATTAGCTGTTAGTAACATTTTCATTATTTTATTTTCTAGTTACTATGATTATGATTTTTTTACTCTAATTGCTGCTTTATTTTTTAAGTCCTTTATTTGTGGTGTACATTTTGGTAAAAATAAATTTGAGCATATGAGAACTAGAATAACAATTTGTAAAGTAAAATATTGTCTTTTAAATCTAGCTCTAATCACATAGTTTCTGATACGATAATAAAATGTTTCCATCTCTATTTTCAAGAATAATTTAAATCTTTATAATTCAGTTTTCATCCCATTGCAACTCTTTACAATGCATTCTTAAGGTGACTATGAAATCAATCACTTAGGTCGTCCTAGACCAAACAATGATGTAATCAGCATATGCTTTTGTCATAAGTAAAAGTATGTTAGAAAAGAATGAGTGTTCTCTGATATTAGCATCCAATTTAGAATCATGCTGAAATATCATTCATATCTGCAGAGAGCCAGTGTACAGTAATGATTTGGTAATGATAAGATACTGTTGACTGATATTTGATGAAAAAATTAGGAAGAAATTGTTTTAGCTTAAAAATAAAAGCACACACATAACCTGTCCAGTCATTTTACATTAAAAGATATTGCTGAACCATCACCTGGATGATACATTCTTTGAGTGCTCTTGTTTTAGTGATGGAAATGTGTTTCAATGAATCATCCACATTCCTATTCAATTGCCTTGCTTACCAAAATCAAATATCTACAGTACAACTAAAGAGGATTAGCAGTGTGTTAAAAGAGTACCCCCTCTTCATTATGGGGATGTAATTTATGACACCAACTTCATGAGTACAATGTCCTTACTACTTGAATTGATGGCCCAAATACAGACCATATATTTTTAGTTGTTCAGACAATATAGAATACATTGCAAGAAAAACTCTTTTATTGTTTATCATCTAATGATAATTGAAACTCAATAATTCATTACAATATTGGACTATTGTATGTGAAGGAGCATGTCTAAATGAAAAAGGTGATAGTTATATGAAGAAAAAAATTTTACAGTTTGCTAAAATAAAATCAGAGAAGTTGAATAAAAGTACTGGCTACAAAATGTAAATGTATAAGGAACCCAAGAATGCGAACTAGTTTGAAATAAATTGAATCCCAAAGAATATGAGTTATCATTTAAAAATTAATTTATGTGTACTCAAGGAATCTGAAAAAAATCTAAAAGAATGAATTTTGACATTTTCATATAATTATTCAATATTTACTTTCCCTCTAATGTCTCATTGCAAAGTGATTTTTAAATTTGACACATATTTCAAAATATTTTATGCATGTATATAGGTTGAGGTGATAATAATGGCATATTGGCTTATATTAAATGCTTCTATATAGGAAGAAATCATGTAATTTCAAAAATAGATACTAGATTGAAATTTTAGAAACCATCTTTAACTACTTGGGTAAATTTATAGGTTATCAAAATTTGGAGGTAAAATATTGCACATTATAACAGAAAAAGTCTATCTTTGCTTGAATTTTCCAGTTAATGAAAGAAGTGTTTAAATACTCTATAGTTAGATTATTAACTTCTGCAAAACTGAAACAGATGTGTGTCTTAATATGCCATTAAATTTATGATATACATAGAACCCTTACATAGAGCTGAGCAGAGGCCAATGATTCTAATTTGCTCTAGATTTATAATAACCTGATCTGGTTTTTGTAAGTACTGAAACACTTTAAACAAAATTAGAAAGCAGTTGTGCTTTGTGTGATTAAAGATGCAATTCCCTTTGGGGTAATGAGAAAAGTTAGAGCATGTTTCTTTCTTTATGGATGTTTCTATAATAAACAAGAGTGCCATACATTATGTATTTTTGTTACTATGATTTCCTTGTTTTTAATTATAAAATAAACCAATTGAATTTTAGTGGAGTCTCAAATTGAAACCATGCCAAAATTTAACTGAAGAATGTGTACTGAGCTTCATAAAAACCCTTAAAAATTTTTCCCAGGGTCTTAAGGTCTTGTTATACAAATACTTGTTCACCATAATTTTCTAGAGCAAAACATCTTTCTGATTAAGACCTATGCGGCAAAAAGACAAGTGCTGAATACATTTCCAACCTAGAAAATGACATGAATGAAATTGTTCAATACTAGTGATTACTCAATTCATATAAATTACAAATGGAAAAAAATAGTCTATTTTATCTCCTTACACAAATAACCTTTACAGCACTGTTATTTAAATCTTCAACTTTGCATGGTATATTATAATATCAAATTTATAAGAATGCCTTATTTTAAATACTATAAATACAGTTTCCTTAAAACTCAATCAGAAAATGTTCATATAAACATCATAAACATATATGCATGTATTTATGTATACAGAAAATAAGTACATGCTAAAGTTTTAATTCATTAAAAGTTTATCTCTCATAAAACCTTTATTAGCCCTTGAATTCTTTGCCACTTCATATAAAATGATTTATCTTTTGAATAACAAGGTTCCATTAATCTGTTTGACAAAGGAATTTTTAAATCATTTAAATAATTTATTTGAATGAATTATTTAAATTCTGTAAAAATATATATGCACATGTATATGTATATATCTGTGTCTATATATTTGTGTTCGAGCACCCTATCCCCTAAGAAATACAAAATAGAATTCAGAATACATTGTCCTTGACATCACCAGTGTGACTTGTTGTTCCTGCAGACATGTTCTCTGATCACCCACTGTTTGCACAGGACCCCTCTTAGAGAGCCATTTGTGCTCCATTTGGCAGAACAGGGTGATTTAATGTCAGGGAAACTTGCGCATTATTTTCTATTTTCATTTTCAGTTCTGCATTTTTACTGAAATTGTAGGCTGACATGTTTTTCAAAATGTAAGGATAATAAAGGCAATTATTCAGCAGTCATAGAAAACATGCTTTTCTCAATCTGGTGCTGTAGGTGTTACTGGAAAGTGGTAATCATGCCCCCTCCCCAGAGAAATAAATCATCTGTGAAAACAGAGGACATACATGCATGGAAAAGCAATAAGAATATACACAAAAATTTATAAACAGTTACACAAAACTAATTAGGATGTACAAGTTTAAATAAATGCTTAATAATGCATGGCATTCAGAAATTTTAACTATATACTATTCACAAAATCATTCACAAAATTTTCTCAACTAAATCTTGTTCTTTTTCCTCTGAAGAGTATTTTTGCTCACAAAAATAATGAAAATGACTGAATAATTCCCCAACTTTGGTGAGGTTATAGAATGAATTTATGACAGGTTCTTATCAATTTTGTTTTATGTTAATTTCTATTTATTTATTTTGAGGTACAGGAGCAGGGGGAGTTGAACTCAGGGACTTGCACATACCTTGCAAGTGCTCTGTCACTGAGCTGCACTCCCAGCCCTTTTTTAACTTTTTATCTTAAGACAGTCTTGCTAAATTATGCAGGCTGCCTCTGGACTCAAACACTGGATCCTCCTGTCTCCACCTCCAGAATTGCTGGGATCACAGGCATGTGCCACTGTGCAGGCTTCAATTTTAGTTTTAAATGTGCAGGAAAATTAGCTTTCACTTAAATATCTCCTACAGTGAGCATAAAAATATATACTTCGTCTTTTTACTTACTAATCTCCTCTAGGTTTTGGTGAGTTCATTCAGTTTTTTTTTTTCAACAAATTCCTTTAGCTTCCAATTACCAGGGAGGTCATAATTTTATATATATATATATATATATATATATATATATATATATATATATATATATATATATATATAATTTTTTCCCCCCCTGCAGCCGTAGCCCTGTGGCATCTGATCTTGGAAGCTAAGCAGGGTCGGGCCTGGTTAGTACCTGGGTGGGAGACCGCCTGGGAACATCAGATGCTGTAGGCTTAGGAGAAGGACCTGGCAACCCCCTCCCAAAAATCAATCTGCCACTGAAAACCCTATGAACAGCAGAGAAGCACTGACAATAGTGTTTCCCCTGTTATACAGCGGGTCGCTATGAGTCGGATACCGACTCGACGGCACCTTAACAACAACAACAATATATATATAGTCTATTTTTGTGACATTTAGTAAACTTAGAAACCTCTATCTTCTCTAATCCTTCTCTCACTTATCCAGCCATCCATAAGCCCACCGTAACACCGTAGCATTTTATATGTATATATTGATTAGTTGTTGTTGTTGTTAGGTGCCCTCGAGTCGGTATCCGACTCATAGCGACCCTCTGTACAACAGGGGAAACACTATTGTCAGTGCTTCTCTGCTGTTCATAGGGTTTTCGATGGCAGATTGATTTTTGGGAGGGGGTTGCCAGGTCCTTCTCCCAAGCCTACAGCTTCTGGTGTTCCCAGGCAGTCTCCCATCCAGGTACTAACCAGGCCCGACCCTGCTTAGCTTCCGA
>VMDO01028342.1:0-24072 GCA_007922755.1 Pedetes capensis
TTTAGCTCACTGATGCCTAGAATGTCAATGTTTATGCGCTCCATTTCTCTTTTAACAATTTCTAATTTGCCTAGATTCATACTACGTACATTCCATGTTCCAATTATTAATGGATGTTTACAGTTGTTTCTCCTCATTTTGAGTCGTGCCACATCAGCAAGTTGAGCACCCTGGGGTTTTACTCCATTTCCGTCATCACGGTAGATTCTACTTGAAGGAGGCAACTCTTCCCCAGTAGTCTTTTGAGTGCCTTCCAACCTGAGGGCCTCATTTTCTGGCACTATATCTGACAGTGTCTCTTTGCTATCCATAGGGTTTTCAATGGCTAGTTGTTTCGGGAGTGGCTCGCCAGGTCCTACTCCCTATTAGATTCTTGTAGTAGTAAATAAAAGATACCCCATTCTGGTGCCAGAAAAATCTCATATTTTGGTCAGAAGCCCTCTGTGCCACTGCATGCCTGACACCTCTGTTACAAGTTTTCTGATCCTAACCTCTGCCTTCTCTCTGTTTGCTATTAACAAAATGATTGCTCTCCCTACCAAAAAACATTGTTCAAAAACATCTAAAGTTATCAAATGAATAGGTTTGGTTAAAGGTGACAGATCAGAAGGAACTTTCTAGAAGTGGCTTGTAACAATCTCCTCACTATTGCTGCCTTCCAACTCTCTATGTAGAATCAGAGCCTTAAAAAAAGATGGAGAATTTGTACAAAAGTTTGCTTGAGATTTGACAATGGCACCTTTGGCTTTCTTACTTTTTTAAGGATTGTGAATTACAAAGGGGAAAAGGATACCTTTATGGTAGAAAAATCTGGTACATACCACCTTAACCAAGTGGTGAAAGTTAACATCCCTAGTGGAACAAATTGCCATCACTTTCCTCCTGATGTGATACTCTGAGGACACCTCATTTGTACAGTGTTCCTTCCCAAATCATGAAGAACCATAAGGAAGCAATGAGACAAACCAAAAAGGCACATTCTGTAGCACAGTAAACCTATACTTTTCAAAAATGTCAAGGTCATGAAAGACGAAGGAAGGAATGTTCCAAATAAAAGAAACTAAACCAACGTGACAACCAAATAAATACCAGGTGTGATCCTGGAGTGTGGGAGATAAGTCACTATCAAAGGCAATATCAGAACAACTGACAGATTTTGAAAATGAACTACATGTTGGATAACAGGTTATCAATACATTTCCTGATTTAGAAAAATAAGACCATGTCCTTGATCTTGGGAAAAACACACTGAAATATGTATTGACAAAAAGCTATGATCAGTGAAACTTCCCTCAAATGATTGAGTAAAAATAAGAATAATAATAATGTATATGAGTAATAATAATAAAGTATATGATGTATTTTACATATTGCATGTATACATACATAAAGAGAAGACACACATGTGGTTGAATGTTAACAAAGGCTAAATTTAAGTAAAGGATAAAGGATTTCACTTTATTTTGCCAATTTTCTATAAACCTTAAGATTTCTTAGTAAATAGTTTAACTCAAAAGATTGATTTAACTTAAAAGATTATTTTTATTTAATTTTATTTTTCTGTAGTTTAATCTTATTTTTGAAAACTAATTTTATTTCATGTAGCAATTTATTTTAGTAAGATGCTTAATGTTTATATTTTATTTGATATTTACATGATGATTATACATTTTTTGAAATGTTTTATATATTTCATTCCAGTTTATTTTATGAATTCTTAACTAATAAAAAAATACCACCACTTATAGATAATGTCAGAATACCAGAATTGTTGTTTGGCTCCTGGGATTCAGTCACTAGTGTTAGTAGAAACCTTTAACCCTTGAAATATTCAAAGTCCACTTCAGGGAATTGCTAAAAGAGCAGACATCAGAAAGATCTGCTTTGTAAGCATATGGTTAGTTGTTTAAACATTATACTTCTACCTCAGCCTCCTTGCTCCTTGCTCCTCCACTGACCACCTCACAAACATTTGTTGACTTAGAAGTTAGTTAAAAGTGCTGTTGTTCTGTAGGATTGTTTTTTGATTCTGAGATGTTAGATGCATGCAAAGAGTTGAATCTCCCATGGTAAGAGAGAATTTCTGTGGGATAATGTAGCCAGATTTGATAAATGGTATTCATGAGGGAGAGCTATAAAACTCCATCTGTGTGGTGTACCAGGTTATATCACAGTGATTAAATGGGTTGAGGACCATGTCTTTGACACCTTTGGTATAGGTTAGCAGCTGGTATTCTGAATGATGATCTTTCATAAAGTCTATTAGAATTCTACTCATATTGATGGCATATATGCTTTAAAATAAAAGAGTAGGGGTTTGCTGTTTCTTCATTCTTGAAATAAAGACATTCAGTTACAACAAAAGTGTTTTGGGCAGGTTAAGTTGATGACTGGGCTTATTTCTTTGATTTCATAAATAATCTAGTGTTCATTTGTTTTTTTAAATCTGTTATTAGCAGTGAGCTAATTAGCAGGAGTCCAAAACTCTCCCACTTAACTTTGCTGCTCATAATCAAATTATAAAGTGTTATGTTTCTAATAGTGACAAACTGAAAATAACTTATATGCCCATTAATGGGAAATTATTAATTTAGCTAGTATATTCATGTTCTTGTATAGTGGTTAGTAGATTAAGGAAAGTCTATATTTTATGGGCACAGGTTTAGCTCGGTTGGTGGGGTGCTGCTCTGTGCCCTCTGAGGTCTTGGGTTTGATCCCCAGCACTGTATAAAATGGGAGAAGGACTTGGCAGCCCACTTCCAAAATAATCAGCCATTGAAAACCCTATGAATAGCAGAGAAGCACTGACATAGTGCCAAGCATGCCACAGTGTCAGGTAGTGTTTCGTTCTATTGTACATAGGGTCATTATAAGTTGGACTCAAAGGCACCTAACAACAGTGTATTTTCTGGTTCAAAAAGAGTTCTGAGACATTATTTATTGAAAACTACTTGCTGAAAAATACTTAAAAAAGTTTTTTTAAACTAGCTATTATTTGTATTGTGTACATATATGCAAATTCTTCAGGATACACTGTAGAGACACTTGGGCTGCTTAATAATGCAGAGGTTTGGTGGGGAGAGTACACAGATGAGTGAACTTATACTTGTATTCTGTATTTATTTCATACTTTTATATAACATTTTTAAATGCCAAGAATGTATTAATGTTTCACTATGTTCTTATACATATCATAAATTGCAATTTAACTGTAAAGATTTCAAATGAGTGAATATAATCTAATCAGCACAAATGATATAATTTTTCCTAACAGCTGATATGCATTCAAGATGGTTACCTTTCCCTGCTGACAGAAACTGGGGAAGTTCGTGAGGATCTTAAACTGCCAGAAGGTGAACTAGGCAAAGAAATAGAAGGAAAATACAATGCAGGGGAAGATGTACAGGTAAAGACCCATGTGAAGATTGGGTTTTTAAAACCATTTTACAGAAACTTTGGCCTAACCCCATTGGCATAAAATACTGTATCTGATATGTTAACTTTAAAATACTGATGAAATGTTTAGGACTTACAGAAAGTGATTTCTGTAAGGCGCTTTTTCCACGATACTTTAGACTCATCACCAAAGAAAGTATTGAAGTTTGTTTTTTGCTGTATTCAAATTGTCAACTCTATGTTTGTTTTGAAAATCTGCATCGGAGCTATTTTAAAGGCTTAGAAAAGATGCTGAGGAGTGCCAAAGAGTAAAGGAGATTAATTCTTGGTTACAACTTTCCTAAGTGTAACTTCTAGTTGAAATAATATTATTGTTCTCCTTGTTTCTTAAAAATTGTCTCACAGAACCACAGTTTCAGAAATTCTACTTCAGAAAGTGTCACGAAAGCAGATTGTTTTGTCTTACCCCTTTCTAAACTCAGTATATACAAACTACAGTGCATGCTGAACTAAATATATCTGCTTTATTACCTTTTGAATAACTTTTTGCCTGCATTTTTTTCTTCTAGGTGTCTGTCATGTGTGCAATGAGTGAAGAGTATGCCGTAGCCATAAAGCCCTGCAAATAAATGGGAGCATCAGGCATGAGCAAACTGTTTAGGTCTGGATCAACTGCAGATCTAAAGTTTGGTTCTAAGTTGTCACCAAAGCTATGGCCTTCATAAGCAACCTCATTTTTTTTTAATTGTTTTGAAATTGCACTGGGTTAGTTTTGCAGGCAGTTGGTAACTTGAAAAAAAAAATCAAGACATATAATTCTTTTTTTAATTCTGTAGGCATCTTACCTATAACATTCCTGTGGTTTTCAGTATATGAGTCTAAGAAATGACCAGACAGCTTCAGCAGAGGTGATTTGTCTGATCAAATCATTCCTTAATTTTAATTACATGATTAACAAACCAGGGTTTTAAATCAAAAGATGTAGCATCTAGTGGTATTGAAGTACCACATTCAAGTTGAATTGCTCTGCATTAATTTCAGACTTAATGTCATAGAATGTGTAGATTATGGATTGGAATTGTCACAGTCTTAGCCTGTGTGTGGCAAACAGAAATCCTTAAACAAAAATCATGTTATCAGAAAATATCAGCTTAGTGGCCATGTGCAACCACATATATTACCTCAATCATACTATTCTTTGCCAAATTGTTGGCAGACTAAATATAACCTTCCATGGTGGTTTTAGTGCATGCCTGTAGTTGACAGAGGGAAATTGAACTGTTGGGTGAATGTGAGCAAGTTAGATTGTAAAGAAGACACAAGAGGTAGTGGCAAAAGAGGTTGTTTTTTTTTTAAACTATATGTTTTTATTTGAGACTTTTGTAATCAGCATAAAAAATAGAAAGGAGCTTTTTAATTGTATTTTTGCTTTTAACTTTTGCATCATCCTCTCTCCCCACCCCTCCCGCCACCCCCGCAACTCACACCCCGGCCTCCACCTCCCATCATTGAAAGGACTAACCTGCTTTACAGGATACTGTTCAGTACTTTCTTTCCAACCATGTTGAATAAGTGTTGGTAGTTAGCAGTAAGCACACTTTTCCAACCATTTTTAAGTGGGGTTTTTTTTTTTTTTTTTGACATTATTAGACTAAAATTGGGAATTCTTGACTTGGAATTCTTGACTTTAAATTAATTTGTTAAATTGCTGTGCATTTTTTTCTAAAGTGAAACTGAGTCATGGAAGACATGTTGGTTTATTTAAAATTATTTAACTTATTTTAAGTGTATCTTTTCTGATTTTCTTGTATTTAATTCAGTTACTGATGTGAAATAGAACTAGGAAAGAACCATATAAAATGAATTATTTTAAAAGTGTTTTAGGAGAACCCACTGCATTTCTACTTAGTCTTTTGGATTATATGTGCTATTATTTCCAGAATTTTAAACATGTTCCAGGATTTGTGAGAGCCTTTGACTCGATACCAATGATTATATTGGAGTAAAACCTAGAACAAAATTACTATCTCAGTAATGTCTTGATTCTCTAAGACTATTTCTGAGATCTCGCCCGTCATGCCTTGACCTTAAAGCCTTTGTTCCCATCATGTAGAAGAAAATATGTATGATGATATAACCCACCTAATCAGCAACTTAAAATAGCGTTAGGAACACAGGATCCCAAGGTTTTTAATTACTTAATTTGTACACACTTTTAAATATTGTCTTGGCCTCAGAAAACCTATTTGGAGTGCAGGGAAGAGAATTCTAAAGCACAAGAAATATTGAGGTGGTAGTTAATTGATTTTAGTATAACATTTTAGCTTTTGCCCATCCAAAGCACAATTAGGAATTAGGCTAAGTTCTTTCCAGTATTCTATTTAAGTATCTGCTACATACTGCTCTAGATTTTTAGTACTGTAATGTGCATCTTACTTGTACTGGTTGACATTGTTACCCAGGAAGTCATTAGTCTGTGGTGTTTGCTGGTCATTCATCTGGCCCCAGTTAACCATACTAGTGTTCTGACTTAGAATTAATTCTGAATTAGCATGCCTTTGTTCTTCCTAGCTTCTCAAACTTCACATATATTTTCACTTGTGATGTAAGGGTGTACAAATTATAATGCATCTCTGTCTCAATACCTTGAATGCCAAAAGCTATTTATGCTTAAATATTTCATTTTAAATACTATATGAAATGTACATACTCTAACATAATTATAAGTATAGATTTTAAAGATATGGGACTGTTTATTTTCACATAAGTCGATGTTTCTCTAGAACAAAATATTTCATTTAGTAAAGCTTTATAAATTGTATTAAAAGGAAGCAGGAGGCATATATTTTTTAACATAGAACAGACTTCATTCTTTTTTGACATCAGAGAAATGTTAAAAGTTGATTCTTAGTATTTGTTGTACTTTTCTGTAGCACATATTAAATGTCACAAGTTACCAGGCATAGAATGTAGACTATCATGTTGAAAGATTATACAGTAATATACCATTTTTACCTGTACACATTTCACCAATTAATAGACAGTATTAACAAGTTGAATATTTGTTTCTTTCTAGAATATGTTTTATTTCTACTGTGAAGACTTGGTTATACTTTATTTGCTAGACAATTGCATATGCTCCTACATAGATCAGATCCTTGCTGCTTTGATTTAGCATTTGCATCGTAAACATGCTTTCATGCTTCCCTCCAAGGGCTGTCAGTCACTTGAAAAGAAATTGTTGCCAACCAAGCTCTTGACTCTGTTTCCCTTAATGGTACAAATCTCTGTACCAGTCTTTATTTCAGTCACCAAAACTCCTGCAGCCAGCCCATGGTATCTTTAATGGGAGATGCTGCAGTAAAATGTTCAGGCTATAAAATTTGGGGACACAGTTTTTTCATTACAGCACAACGTGAGTGTGTGCATATGCACACATAGCTTTGTACGTTTGTTCTTTTTCCAAAGTCCTTCCAGCTTCAAAAAGTACTGTAGTTTGGTAGTGCCTCAAATGTTGATAATTTTTTTTTTTTGATTTACAACTTTTCCAGAATTTGTTTTTGTACTTTAAGGTTTCTCACCTAGATTATCTCTAGTTGAGCTGTAATTTGAACGCATTATTCTCAGGGCTGTTTGTGCTAGGAGCTGTAGTTTCATTATTTTAAAGCTAACTTCCTGAAAGTGTATTTCAAAGTTTTCCCAAATTGTAATACTGTAATACATACAGATAAGAAATCCTTCGTATCAACAGATTTAAACTACATGGTAAATATTTTAGAAAAAGTAGGACCATTAGTAGCAGCTATACTGGAATCTTGCCATATTTTTCATTTTAGAATAGAAGTGGGTGGTCATGTCTTGGATCTCTATCTGACAGCATTCTTTTGGCATGGACCCCAAAGTTAATTTTGGAGCCAAACACTGATGTAATGGTTCTCAAACATATTTTGGGACACACGGATTGAAAATTCATTACACGCTTTTGAGTACCTTGAAATGTTTACATACTGAATTCTATAATATCAACTAGGAACACACTGAGAAAATATGGTTTTTAAGTAGTATAAGAATAAAAATAGAAACATATCTCCATAAATAATATATTGTGCTGATAATCAGTTTCAAGGTTTCCAATGTCATTTAGGCATAATATTTCATAGTTTTCAAGCCTTTTTGTCTGCTAGCATTTCAGACATTTAATAGGCAACAAAGATTTAAGAGAAGCTTATGGTTTTAAAGTCTTAAAATGGAGAAAACCCGATGTGTCAGCTTTAATTTTTTAAATTCTTTTCTCTGAATTGGATATATGGCATCATTTAATTTTGGCAAGGAACATTTGGATTTAGCTTACGGAACACAGATGTTCTGTTGGAACAGGGCTTGAAGTCACTATGTAATTTAATATTTTCCCATTAAATAAACATCTGAACACCAACTTATCTACCAAGTGAGGTCAAGTGCCTGAAAAGTGCTGTATACATCTAATAAACATGCTTTCTTTATGTGAAAGATGCATTGCACAGCAATGTGTGCCATACTTTCACCTTCTAGAATCATACCCATTACCAAACTTTGCCATTCACTACTATTTCCCTCTCCTTAGAACAGGTAGGAATGTATTTTACAATAAAAAGAGAGACTCTCTTATTTATTTGTAGTCCCTGAAACTATTTCTTGATATTGGTAGAATTAGGTTTATCTAAGTTCAAGATTGTACTTTTAAAAACTCTGGACACTAAGCTATATTCATCAATGACTGAACAGCTTGTCATAAATCATAGTCATTTTCTTTCTTGAGAGCAATTCTTTGTGGTTAATACCTACTACAAGTAAGCATTCATGTTTATTATAAAGGACACTGCAAATTGCTAGTTCTAAACTAGTATAATGAAAATGACTAGTTCTATATCAATGTGTACGTTTATCCTTGTCCCCAAAGGAAATAGTTGAAACAGTATTGTCACTTTATGAGTAGTACATTTTATTTGTCTTAGGGACAGGAGAACTCTTTTACTTACACACTGAAATGTTTTAGCTAAAACTTTAAAATTGTAAGATATGTAGTATGGATAATTGTAATTGTGTGTTTTACACTTCAAAATGGGTAAAATTCAGATGTTAAGTCTTCGGCTATACTAATAGATCCTTTAAAGTGTAGATGACTCTTATGAACTATAACATTTTGTTACATTAAAATATATTTGTTAACTTCCCCAGTTACATAAAATAAAAATAAAGTTCATTTAACAGCTTGCACTGTTATATTATGTTTTCATAGGGCAAAATTATCCTATTTATTTATTTATTGTTGCAGTAGTTGGGAGTTGAACCCAGGACCTTGTACATATTTTTCAAGTGCTCTTTCACAAGGCTACACCCCAAGCCCTTTTTTGTTTGTTGTTTTTCATTTTGAGTTAGTTCCTCACTAAGTTACACAGGCTGCCTCTGACCTTGAACTGATGATCCTCTAGTCTCCACCTCCCAAGTGCTGGGATTACAAGTGTGCACCCACCACTCCCAGGTATTAGTTTAAAAATACATATATATGTGAAATAGTCACTTGAGAATTCAACAGGGACAAAGTAAAAATATCTTTGCATCTTCCTATTTTCCTCACCTTCCAATGCATCCTCTCGGAGACCCTGAATGGGAGAGAGGTCAACGATCGCTCTCTCTCCTGACCCCCCAGGGGTGCTGAGGGGTTCTTTCACCCCAGCCGGGATTGCTCTTCTCTCCACAGTGACCTGGGTGGTGTTCTGTTGTGAGTCCTTGAAGCAAACTCTCCACCCTTTGTCCAGTGCTCATTATGTCTGTCCACACCACCTGGACAGGTTCGCCCCTAGGTGGCTCAGCAGTTTCTTCCTTTTATACTCTGCCATTCTACACCTCTCCTGACCTGTGAGCCCTGCCCAGGCTACCATATGGTCAATGATAGCTGTCATCTCATACCAATGGTTGTTATTACTAAGAACCTTCTGGATCCAGAAACCACAGTTGGTCAATAAAAGAAATGCCAGATTCATCCTCTAGCCTCCATCCCAACTTCTTGGCTTCTTTCTTTTCTTTTCTTTCTTTCTTTCTTTCTTTCCTTTTTTTTTTTTTTTTTTTTTTTTTTTTTTTTTTTTTTTTTTTTTTTTTTTTTTTTTTTTTTTTTTTTTTTTTTTTTTGCCACTTACCAGATGGCAGTAACCTGCAGGAACCCTCTTTCCCAGAGGTACACATAGGAGAATAAATAAGAGGAAAAAGGGCTGGTTATGTGTTTTGTGTCTCGTCCAGCCTGCCTTATTTTCTTGCCATCCACCCCCCATAATTAAGCATTCTATCCAAATAGGTGCCTTTGTATGGCAGGTGCCCATACTGCCTATCTATAGTGTTTCTAGGAGGGAAGTATCACGGTGATACCAAAGCCTGATAAAAAACTGTACAAAGCCAGTGCAGTGGCACACTACTCTGATCCCAGCACTGAGGAGGCAGAGGCAGCCTGCTACCTTGTCTCAAAAAGCAAAAATGGGCTTGGGGTGTAACTCAGTGGCAGAGCACTTGCAAAGCATGTGTGAGGCCTTGGGTTCAAACCCCTAGTACCACCACAACAAAAAAATTTGAGGCAGGAATTCTAAATCCGTTAATAGTTTTTAGACTTTTTTTTTTTTTTTTTTTTTTTTTTTTGCGGTACTGGGGGTTGAAACCAGGGCCTCACACTTGCATGTTATGCAAGTGCTGTATCACTGAGCTGCACACCCAGCCCCCCCCCCTTTTTTTTCCTTAAATTTTGGAGACAGGGTCTCACTAAATTATGCAAACTGCCTCTGGTCTCAAACTTGCGATCCTCTTGCCTCTGCCTCCCAAACTGTGGGGATTACAGTATGCGCCATCGCGCCTGGCAGTTTTTAGACTTGAAATGCCACATGAAGAACACAAGAAAACAATAATACATCATGACTATATGAAGTTTATACTATATATAATACAGAATGGTTTGCACAAAATACATTAATGTATTAGGAACTCAATGAATAGTATTTACCATTTTAATAGGTCTAAAGGGAAAAAGCCTGCAGCCATACCACTGTGGTGTCTGATCCTGTCAGATCTCAGAAGCTAAGCAGGGTTGGGCCTGGTTACTACTTGGATGGGAGACCGTCTGGGAACACCAGGTGCTGTAGGGTTAGGAGAAGGACCCGACAACCCACTCCCAAAAATCAACCCACCATTGAAAACCCTGTGTATAGCAAAGAAGCACAATAGTGTTAAGTCTGTTGAACATAGGGTCACTACGAGTCAGACATCAACTCGATGACACCTAACAACAACAAAGGGAAAATATTATTTTCTCCAAAAAGAAAAGACACTGAAAAAAATCAGGTAAAACAATATCCATTCTCAATAAAACTTTTTAGATAATAAAGATGGATGAGTACTTATTTAATATAAATTATGTTTATATATGTTAATATGGGTCTGGGATTTAGCTCAGTTGGTAGAGCGCTGCTCTACAGTCTCTGAGGTCCCGAGTTCGATTCTCAGCATCACAAAAGTGGGAGAAGGACGTGGCAATCCACTCCCAAGGCAATCCCAAAACAGCCATTGAAAACCCTATAAGGGTCGCTATGAGTCGGACACAACAGTACCTAACAACAACAATGTTAATATGGGACTGGGGTTAAGCTCAATTGGTAGAGTGCTGCTCTGTGCTCTCTGAGGCCCTGGGTTCGATTCCCAGCACTGCAAAAATGGGAGAAGGACCTGGCAGCCCATTCCTGAAACAATCCTGAAAACAAGCCATTAAAACCCTGTTAGTGTCGCTATGAATCAGACCTGACTCAATAGCACCTAACAACAACATTTAATATAATATACATATGTGCATGTATTTATGCATATGAATACACTTCTGCATTTATTCCATCTATGTGTATCAGTATATGTGTACATACACACTTGTGCATGTGTGTATAAAATTCCAAATGCTAGCCTTTTACTTAGTAGAGAAACACCAAAGGCATTCTCACTAAGGTTAATAAATTCGCAAGAATGCCCACTCTATTGACTACTATTACATTGTTTTGGAAATATTAGAGCAATTGGAAAATAGAAGACAAACACATTAGAAATGTAAAAGTAATGCCAGATGTGATGATGCACACCTGTAAGCCCAGCACGCAGGGGGCGGAGGCAGGAGAATCTCGAGTTCAAGACCCTAGTGCACAAAAAACAAAACAAAAATGTAAAAGTAAAGTAAAAAATCAAACTATTTCGTGTTTTCAGATGACCTGATATTATACCTGGAAAGTTCCAGATAACCAATGATAAAACTAATTCTAAATAAAAGTATTCAGAAAGGTAAGAGAATATAGAATTAACATGCAAGAATCAATAGCTTTATATGCACCAATGATAACAAGTTAGAAGACATAATGGAAGGAAAACCTCATACTAGCAACAAAAAGATAAAATATAGTAAATAAATGTAACAAGAAATTTAAAAACTTGTTTGAAGAAAACTATAAAGCACCCCTAAAAGCCACAGAGTCAGCTTAAAAAAAGGAAAGGCATTCTCTATTCTTGCTTGATACTTCAACATTACTAAGATGACATCTCTGTCTAATTTAGTTTATAAATTTGACTCAGTCTCTAAAACCACCAAGTTTTTCCATGGAGTAAACAAGTGGCTAATAAAGTTCATATGGAAACATGTTGTTAGGTGCTATCAAGTCAGGGTCCAACTCATAGCGACTCTACATACAACAGACACAACAGTATTGTTAGTGCTTCTCTGCTATTCATAGGATTTTCAAGGACTGATTATTTCTGGGAGTGGGTTGCCGGGTCCTGCTCCCAAGCTTACAGCCCCTGGTGTTCCTAGGCAGTCTCCCATCCAAGTACTAACCAGGCCTGACCCTGCTCAGCTTCCAAGATCTGACAGAATTGGATGCCACAGTGGTACAGCAGCAGGCATGGAAACATAAGCAAGAATGACTAAGAAAATACTGAAAACAAAGGGCTATGAGTGGGGATTAACATTACCAGACATTAAAACATAATACAAAGCCTCTTTGATCCAGTTAGGTACTGGCAAATGAACAGGGCAATGGAACAGAACAGAAAATTCAGAAGGGACCAATGTGCAGAGATTTAGTGTGTGATAAACATAATATTGCAAATCACTGGGCAAAGACTGCCTTAAATAGATTGTGCTGGGACAGTTGGAAAAAAATAATTTGGGAAAAAATGTTAAAAGATGAATTCTATGCAACACACCTAAGGATAAACTCTAAATGAAATAGAGATCTGAATAGAAACAGTTGTTGTTAGGTGCCATCAAGTAGAGTCTGACTCATAGTGATTCTATGTGCAACAGAAGAAACACTACCCAACACTGTGCATGCCCAGCACCATGGTCAGTGCTTTTCTGCAAATCCTAGAAGAAATTATGGCTGGGTTCCTTTATAATCTGGCTTCTAAAAAGCCAGACTGGAAATCCAGACACAATAAAAGTGTGTGTGTGTGTGTGTGTGTGTGTGTGTGTGTGTGTGTGTGTGTGTGTGAGAGAGAGAGAGAGAGAGAGAAAGTGATAAGTAGGGCAAAATGTCAAAATGTATAGGTAAAAATCTGGATAAAACTGCACATGTGTGTTCTTGAATTATGTTTTTACAATCTTTGGTAAGATTTAAACTATTTCTAAATAAAAACCTTTTTAAACTACAAGTATAGTATTGTCCAATCTTCCTAAATTTAAAGGAGATTGTAAAGGAGATTGATGGATAGATTAAATGTGATAGCTGCACACACATTCACAAAGTTGCATCGTCCCAAAGCATTAGCTATTTTATTTTAATTTTACTATTTTATTTTATTTTAATTTAACTTAATTTTATTTTATTTTATTTTATTTTTGGAAGCAGGATCTCACTATGTAGCCCAGACTGCTTCAAGCTTCCTCAGTACTGGGATTATAGGCATACACCACCACACCCAGTTTAGATAGCTATTTCTGAGGAGGACTTTAGTTTGGGGAGGGGGTTGTTTTAGTTTTAGTTTTTGCAGTACTGGGGATGGGGGGTTGACCCCAGGGCATCATGCCTGCTGCTAGGCACACCCCAGCCCCCTTTTAAAGTTTCATTTTGAGACAAGATCTTGCTAAATTGTGCAGGTTGCCTCGGGCCTTGAACTCGTAATCTTCCTGTCTCAGTCTCTGAAGTTGCAGGGATTACAATCATGCACCATTGTGCACTGCTCATTTTGGATGTTTTTATGTGTTGTCTTTTATGTCTTCTTATATTTTCTTTCTTTCTCTTTTTTGCAGTACCAGGGGGTTGAACCCAGGCCTCAGGCATGATTTGCAAGTACTCTACCACTAAGCTGAACCCCTAGCTCTTTTTTATTTTTTTAAACTTTTTGTCTTGAGACAGGGTCCCATTATGTTACACAGACTGCTTCGTGCCTCAAACTTGCAATTCTCCTACCTCCGCCTCCCAGTGCACTGGGATTACAGGCATGCACCACTGCATCTGGCTCTCTTTATATTTTCTTTCTTAAACATTTCTTTTCACATAAGAAAACAATTTTGTTTCCAAAATTCCTCAAAGCATTGTTTAAATGGAGAAAATGCGAAAATAATCTAAATGCTCACCATAGGTGAATGACTAAGCTAGAAATAGCAAGTAATAAAACTCAGGAATAAAAAAAGATACTTGTTCTCACCTTAAAGGTTGATCAATATTCAGTATTCCTTTAGCACTGTATAACAAGGAAAGCTTACTTAGCTGAAACTGTAACTTGTTTACTATAATAAAAAGAAATAACTTAGGGCTTTCTAAATCCTCCTTGAGAAAAAAAATGCATTGATGCAAGCATAAACACTTCAATCATAGTTTTTAATGTTCTCTAATCACATTAGTGGGCTGAGGTTTAACTCAGTTGGGAGAGTGCTGCTCCACACTCTCTGAGGACCTGCGTTCAATCCCCAGCCCACAAAAAATGGAAGAAGCATGTGGTAATCCATTCCCAAAGCAATCCCAAAACAATCAGCCATTGAAAGCCCTATGAAGGTTGCTATGAGTCAACAGCACCTAACAACAACAACAATCACATTAGTAGGGGCTGGGGTTTAACTCAGTTGTCGGAGTGCTTGCTCCACACACTCTGAGGCCCTGGGTTTGATCCCCAGCATTGCAAAAATGGGAGAAGGACGTGGCAACCCATTACTAAAGCAATCCTGAAACCATTAGCCATTAAAAACTCTATGAATAGCAAAGAAGCATTGACATAGTGCCAGGCATGGCACAGTGTCTGGGAGTGTTTTGTTCTGTTTATAGAGTCGCTATGAGTTGGACCCGGCTCCATGGCACCTAACAACAATCACATTAGCAAAGAAAGGACAAGCACCAGCATCCCTAGTTCCTATTTCCCCTGTCTGGTCCCTTTCCTTTAATGAGTGAGTATCTACCAAGGATGAGCATCTAACAGAGAACCATTCATTCATAGGATTGTGACTTTAAAAGCCATATTCTTCAGCAACAAAAAGTCTGGTCTTAGTATCTCATTGTTTGCACAAAAGGGCTGCAGCCCACCCTTTGCCAAAGCTGTGCAATTGGCTTCCATGAGGCTGTGTGCACTGCAATGTCATCCAAGTATACTTCTCCAAAGATGGGAGGTGCAATGCCATATAACGCTCACCTGCTCCACATCTTGGCACGTGGAACAGAAAGAAATTGAATGATAGTTTTGACACAGGTACAAAATCTAGTGTTTTTACAATGCTTATTAGTGATAACCGATGATTGGAGAAGTTTGTTTGGGAAAAGGGAAATTTACAGATTCTTTTTTCCTTTTACAAATTGTTGTTGTTGTTGTTAGGTGCCATTGAGTCGAGTCCTACTCATAGCGACCCTCATAGGGCTTTCAATGGCTGACGGTTTCAGGATTGCCTTGGGAGTGGATTGCCACGTCCTTCTCCCATTTTGCAGTGCTGGGAATCGAACTCGGGACCTCAGAGACTGCAGGGCAGTACTCTACCAACTGAGCTAAATCCCAGCCCCTTTTACAAATTTTGTTGTTGTTGTTAGGTGCCGTCAAGTCGGTATCCGACTCATAGCGACCCTCTGTACAACAGGGGAAACACTATTGTCAGTGCTTCTCTGCTGTTCATAGGGTTTTCAATGGCAGATTGCTTTTTGGGAGGGGGTTGCCAGGTCCTTCTCCCAAGCCTACAGCTTCTGGTGTTCCCAGGCGGTCTCCCATCCAGGTACTAGCAGGCCCGACCCTGCTTAGCTTCCGAGATCTGATGGGATTGGATGCCCCAGGGCTACAGCTGCAGGGCTTTTACAAATTAGCTTCTAGAAAATACAGTAGGCTTAATAAGTAAATTTCAGCTTTGCAGACATCATCTACTTTCAGTAGTACAGTGTGATTCTTTGTGCTGTTAATGCAGCTGAGTTCTTCCAAAAGAGAGCACTACAGAATAAGGTGCACCTTCTGCTCCTATGAGAAATTCTGTACAACGCACAAACCCAGGACAGAGCTATGGAAAACGAGATGTAGGAAATACAAACAGATCCCAACAGAGAACGCTATTCAGAGTCCAATTTGCCTAAATGACCCAGCATTTTTCATGATTCAAAATACATATTGATGCTTCCCTGAATTTTTATAAACGTTTATAAACAAACCTATAATCTTTTCAGTACAAAGTACTAGTGTGGATTGTAAAGGTTTATTTTGACCACAAGGTTGTGTTTTTGCAGGTGTACATTGATTTACATAGGGGCTGAGGTTTAGCTCAGTTGACAGAGTGCTGCTCTGCACACTCTGAGACTCTGGGTTCAATATCTAGGACACCAAAAATGGGAGGATGTGGCAGCCCACTCCCAAAACAATCTCCAATCAGCCATCAAAAACCCTATGATTAGCAGAGAAGCACTGACATAGTGCCAGCCATGTCACAGTGTTGGAGAGTGTTTTGTTCTGTTGTACATAGGTTCACTATGAGTCGGACCCACCTCTACAGCACCTAACAACAATAAATTGATTTACACATTTTCAGTTAGAAAAGTAATGTCCCAAAATGCTGATTTGTAAATTGCAAGCACATTTGTCTGTGAATGTTTTGGGGCTTTCTAGAATCCAAGAAGTTGGACTTAATGAAGAAGAATGCACCATCATGATTGAAGGAAGACTCATTAACAACTTATGTTTTGCAGATGACACAACTCTGCTTGCTAAAAGTGAAAAAGATTTGAAACACTAATGAAGATCAAAGAAGACAGCCTTCAGTATGGATTGCGCCTCAATATCAACAAAACAAAAACCCTTACAAGGGTCAGTAAGGAACTTCATGATAAATGCGCTTTACTTGGTTTTACAATCAACACCCATGGAAGTAGCAGTCAAGAAATCGAAAGATGTGTTGCATTGGGAAAAGCCATTGCAAAAGACCTCTTTAAAGTATTGAAAAGTAAAGATGTTACATTGAAGATGAAGGTGCACCTGATTCATGCCATGGTATTTTCAGTGGCATCATATCTTGTGAAAGTTGGACATTGAACAATGGAGATAGGAGAAGAATTGATAATTTTGAATTATAGTGGTGGAGAAGAATATTGAATATACCACGGACTGCCAAAAGAACCAACAGTTCTGTCCTAGAAGAAGTGCAACCAGAGTGCTCCTTGGAATCAAGGATGGCTAGACTGTGCCTTACATAATATGGGCATGTAATCAGGAGGGACCAATCCCTGGAGAAAGACATCATGTTTGAGAGAGTGGCAGGTAAACGTAAAAAGGAAGACTCTCAACTAGATGGATTGACATAGTGTCCGCAACAATGGGCTTAAACATAAGTAAGACTGTGTGCCTGGCACGGAACTAGGAAGGATTTTGTTCTGTTGTACATAGGGTCGTTATGAGTCAGGCCTGATTCAATGGCACATAACAATAAGCCTATTCCATTTGTTTGCATGTCTAACCTTGACACACTATTCTACTGTTTTAATTATGGTATCTAAAATTAGTCTTAATGTTGTAGAGAAAGTCCTCCCACTTTGTTTTTCCTTCTTCAAGTACATTCTTGCTATTTTTGTCCCTTCATGTGTCCATAAAACTTTTCATATTGGTTTGTCAAGAAAGAGAGAGGAAGGGTGAGGGGGTAAGTAGGTGTTTGTTAAGTTATTGTTTGAGATCACATTGAATCTACAATTTGAACTTGGAGGACTGACATTATTACTGTCCTGGGTCTCCTAATCCATGAACATTGATTGTCTCATTTACTTGGTTTTCATTAATCTCTTCCAATTCTATTTTATAGTTTTGTGTAGAGATCTTGACTAGCTGTTACTTTTTCCTTGGGTATTTGATGTATTTTATGCTACTGAAAATGATATCTTCTCCAAAGTTCATTTTCTAATTTATTGTTGGTATACAGATAGCCCTGTGGCATCCGATCCCATCAGATCTCAGAAGCTAAGCAGGGTCGGCCCTGGATGGGAGACCGCCTGGGAACACCAGGTGCTGTAGGCTTGGGAGATGGACCTGGCAACCCATTCCCAATCAATCTGCCATTGAAAACCCTATGAACAGGAAAGAAGCACTAACAATGGTGTTTTGCCTGTTGTATGCAGGGTTGCTATGAGTCGGACAGCGACTCCACAACACCTAACAACAACAATACAGATATGCAAGAGCTGGGCTTTAGATCAGTTGGTAGAGTGCTGCCCTGCGGTCTCTGACACCCAGGGTTCAATCCCCAGCACTGCAAAAATGAGAGAAGGATGTGGCAATCCACTCCTGAAACAATCCCAAAACAATCACCATTGAAAACCCTGTGAGGGTCTTTATGAGCTAGACTTGACTCCAGAGCACCTAACAATGACAAGATATAGATAGGCAATTTTTTGTTAGCTTTCTGTCTGTCACAAAATACCCGAGAAAATCGACTTAACAAGAAGAAATATTTGAGCTCACAGTTTCAGAGGTTTTCAGTTCATGGTTGTTTGGCCATATTGCTTTGAGCCTCTGGGCAGCAGGACATCATGGCAGAGGATCCGTGGCAGAGCAAAATTTCTTGCCACAGGTGGTTGGGGAGCAGAGAGCTAAACAGAGGAAGGGGCTGAGGACAAGCTACACCTTCCAAGGGCATGACCCCAATGATCTGTTTCTTCCAACTAGACCCCACCTGCTAAAGTTTCCTCTACATCCCAATAGCCCATTTAGTTACATATCCACAAGTGGACAATCCGTGGATGTGGCCAGCGCCCTGATGATCCCATCCCCTTCTAAAGGCCTCCCCCCTGAACACCGCTGCCCTGGGGACCAAGCCTGGAACACATGAGCCTTTGGGGGACTTTTTAGGACCAAACCATAATGGTTCTAGGGGCTGGGATTTAGCTCAGTTGGTAGAGCACTGCGCTGCAGTCTCTGAGGTCCCGAGTTTAATTCCCAGCACCACAAAAATGGGAGAAGGACCTGGCAATCCACTCCCAAGGCAATCCCGAAACAGTCAGCCATTGAAAACCCTATGAGGGTCACTATGAGTCAGATACCGACTCGATGGCACCTAACAACAACAACAATAATGGTTCTAGTAGATGAGCAATCTTGATAAAGTCACAGACCAATTCTGAACATTTATCTGTACATTCTTTGAAATTTGTACATATACAATCATATCAACTACAAATAATGACAGTATTTCCCAACTTGCTGCATGACAGCTGGGCAACCCATTGCTGGGCATGGGTTGCTGATAATTTATCTGTGACTATAGTATACATGGGGCTGGGATTTAGCTCAGTTGGTAGAGCGCCGCTCTGCAGTCTCTGAGGTCCTGAGTTCGATTCCCAGCACCGCAAAAATGGGAGAAGGACATGGCAACCCACTCCCAAGGCAATCCCGAAACAATCAGCCATTGAAAACCCTATGAGGGTCGCTATGAGTCGGACACAACTCGACGGCACCTAACAACAACAACAACATAGTATACATATAGTATACATATAGAATATACATACATACACACACACACATACACATATATTTTTCAAAAAGTTCTTGTCAGGTTTTAGTGTTAAGATTATGCCAGTCTCATAAAATAAGTTCATATATACCTCTAATTTTCTCTGATCTGAAAGAGTTTGGGTAACATTGACATCATAGCCTATTGGCTGCATGGAGTTGGTTTCTTTAGGAAATGACCTAAGTAAGGAACTGGAAAGAATTGGGAAGAAACAAAAGCAAATAGAAATGTGCTAGGGACAACTGTGTTTTTAAAAATACAGGTAAATTTTGATTGTCTCTGGTCCTCTTATATTTTAAATACATTTAGCCTTTTTTAAAAATTGAACCCAAGCTAGAGACTTTATTAATTACAGATAAGAGACAGTATACACTTTAGACTTAAGCACGAACATTCGGAGAGGAAAAAAGAGAGACAAAGGGAGAGGCTTAGGAAAACAGTAATAGCACACATCTGAGACATAGACACTGGCCTCTCAAGAGAGAGAAGAGCCACATTTAGCTCTTAAACATATTAAAAATATTTATTTTATTTTCTGTATCTTATACTATGCAGTCTCTGTGGGTCTGATATTATAAATTTGGGGGGCTGATTTTTATTTATGGTGGCTTATTGTTCCTATGAATTTGGTGATTTTTTTAAAATATTGTCAGCTTTCACTTTTATAAGTTTATCTCAGGGAATTCTTTGTGCCTGGATGCAAAGTGCATTTCTCCAAGGAGCATTTGTATTTGCTTCTGCCTGGCACTACCAATCCAAGCACACATTAACTGCATTTTTATTTCGGAGCTTTTTCATTCTATTTGGGCAGAGGCTAATTCAAACTCCAAATACATAGGAGCTTGGCTTGTCATTTTTGACTCCAAAATATTCTTTTAATTTCCTACCCATTTAATTATACATTGAAAGCTATTTATAAAGCTATATTTTAGCCATTTTTAGGTGACTGCATATTGAGGATTTTTTTTCTATAAATCTAATCTACAATATTGCTCTGCATTTTTAAAAACTGATCTATTCAGGCTCCAATATTGTTACTGGAGTTTAGGGCAAAACCCTAATTTCTGGAATTACACTGGACCACCCATCTGCAATACACCAATTAAAGAGACAAGTGATGAGGAAAAGCAGAGAAAGGAGACTTAATCAATATACACACTGGGAAGAAGAACGGGTAAAGGAGTACTGACTGTGACTTCAAGTCCGTCTTTGGAGAAGTTACATGGGCTTTAGTCTAAGTAGAGTGAAAATCAGGGGGCAGGGTCAAAAGGTGTGCACGTGCACAATTATGCACTCTTGCTCAGAATGTGATCTCAATTCTGGTTTTGCAGAGTGGTTTCAGGAAGTTGTTATTGCTGTCACCGCTGGAGAGGTGATTTGCAGTCCCTTGTCAAACAGATGTGTATTGATGAAAGCTTTCCGATCTAAAGTGGCTACAGGTTTAGGACTAGGATTGGAGACCTTCAGATGCCCCCCGGGGGTCTGGAACAGGACCCTTGTGGGTGCAAGTAAAGAGTTATTGCTTTGTAGCAAAGCAGTTTATAAGTGCTTGTTGTTGTTGTGTTGTTGTTAGGTGCCATTGAGTCATGTCCAACTCATAGCAACCCTCATAGGGTTTTCAATGGCAGATTGTTTCGGAATTGCCTTGGGAGTGGGTGGCCACGTCCTTCTCCCATTTTTGCAGTGCTGGCAATCAAACTCAGGACCTCAGAGACTGCAGAGCGGCGCTCTACCAACTGAGCTAAATCTCAGCCCAGTATTTGTTGTAATATCATGTAAATCTAACTATTGAAGTTTATATTAAAATGTATTTGTCATAAAGTACTTTATATTCAAAGAGCTGGAAAGGCACACTTCCCTTCATTCCTCTAAAATTTCTTGGTTCTTTTCAGACACTTATTATTTCATATGTTTTCAAATCAGCTGCCAAAAAAAAAAAAAAAGCTATGAGGTGTTGACTAGTATTATGTTAATACATACGGTGTGTGGGAGGAGAAGAATTCCAGAGTTTGGAGTCTTCCCATTTGCACAGTTTTAGTTGTTGTTGTTGTTGTTGTTGTTCTTCTTCTTCTTCTTCTTCTTCTTCTTCTTCTTCTTCTTCTTCTTCTTCTCTCTCTCTCTCTCTCTCTCTCTCTCTCTCTCTTTCTCTCTCTCCCTTCTAATTAAGATAAATCTTTTCTCCCACTATAATTTCTAATTGGTTATTTTGGGATTACTAGTTATTTTAAAACACATACTGTTTTTTATGTCCATGTGTATAATCGGCTTAGTAGTTTTTAAGGAGTTTATTGTCATGACAGGGCTGGGGTTTAGCTCAGTTGGTAGAGTGCTGCTCTGCACTTTCTGAGGACCTGGGTTTGATCCCCAGCACCACAAAACTGGAGAAGGATGTAGCAATCCACTCTTGAAGCAATCCTGAAAACAATCAGCCACTGGAAACCCTATGAGGGTTGCTTTGAGTGGGACTCAATTCCACAGCACCTAAGAACAACATTGTCATGACATGGAAGGCTCCCAAAGGTAAGCAAAATAAATAATAATAATTATCTCAACTAATGGCTTATTTTCAAAATATCCACTAACACAAGATCATTTCTGCCCTGCAGACTAGGCAGCCCCTGAGGAAAAAACACCAACTGTGAAAAGAAATGAAATGATTGTGGTTCTTGAAGCAAACAACTAAAAAGTCTTGGATTTCTTCTAGGAATTAACACCTCTCTTCAGACTCCACAAATCGCATTTTTTATTAACGCATAGTTTCCACTATAACTCACTGCTGATATAAAGGATATGAATACACTTGTCACTTTCTAGGGTCATTTTCCAAATTAACAACAAAAGTCCATCTCATCCTGACCCACAAAATCTTAATACTACTAAATACTGAGAGGCGTGCTGCTTTTCTGATCTGACATCAATTTATAATCCTTCAAAACTCAAAAACTACTTTTTCCTTTTGTTACCAAGACGCCTCCATCTTCATGTGCCTGGTATATATTAACTGTTAATAGCAAATATTCACTGACTTTTAACTGGGAGGCATTTTGGATAGAAGTCAAGTAGACCTGGGGTTAGCTCTAAAAACCACGATAAATAGAATAAATTATACCCAACATGTGAACAAGAAGTAGGCACTATGCGTTTTCCTCTTAGATCCCGCCCCGCCCCTCCAGAGTCTGATTTATTTTGGTTCTCTGAAGCGCTGATTTCCCTCAACAGTCATTTAGAAATCAAGGCTCACAGCCAAAACAGATCTAGAAATAACTTTTTGGCTGAAGGGCTATAATTGCAATATAAAAGATTCCAAAGAGACCTGAGATACTGCCATGTCTTGTTGAAGGAAGATCCAAGTGATCAGTGAAACATGATTCCTGCATCCCTTGTGTGTCTGTATCTGGAAGCAGCCATCAAATAACTGCTGAGACCCCTGTAGTCAAGAATTTATGTCGCCAGGAGCGGAAAACGGAGACTTTTTAATTGCCGCTGGAGGGCGCTCGCGGGAAACCTGAAGCCAACTGACTCTACCCACTTCGGACCGCCCCTTGGTTTCCTAGGTTACTGGCCTGCGCGCTCATCCCTACATCCTGTTCCGGAAGGCGCTGATCTTACGCTCTCAGCGCGTGACGCAGTACGCCTGGGTATAAATACGTGCCGCGCGGCGGTCGCCTCCTCTCTGATCGCACGCCGGGCTTTCAAAATGGCTCCTGTGAGTGCGCGAGTTGGTGGGAGGGTCGTGTGGCAGTGTGAATAATTACTGCATCTGGCTGGTGGGGACATCTCGTTAGAGATAAAGCGGGTGGAGAATAGGGACCAGGTGAAGACCGCTACTAAGATGTTAGGGTCCCGAGTTGTTTTTCGAGACTCTCAAGGCTGCCATGCAGCCTGGTGGAGTTTGAGCTGAGTCCGGAACTAATTTAGTACGGGTGGTCGTGGGCATGTGGGGAAAACGCGCTACTGTGAGCGGGCGGTGGGCATCTGGACCACATCGTTCTCACTCCCTCCTGGTAATGCCCTCGCCACTGTATTTGCACCAGGAAGGGGAGAGGTGGGTAGCCGGACCAGTCTGACAGCCTGGCCGACAGAGGTCAGAGGCGGGCTGCTCCTCTGTTGGCCTCGGTTTCCGAAAACTTTTGAACTAAGTAGAAGACGCTTTTCCTTGGAATAGCCTTTTAAGAAGTAAATCGTGACCCTCCACCAATATAAAAACGAGTGCGATTCAAATATTTTACTTAGGACAAGGAGACAATGTGTTAAAATGCTCCAAAGAGCTTTTGAAAAGTTAGCAGTTTACCAAAGAGAAGTTGCTAGGTTAGATACAAAATTGACTAATGCCCAACAGGGCCATAAACCCTCTGGGGTTGTGTTGTGTGTTCTTTTATACAGAAGTTGTTTGCATCCCCCGAAATTATTGCCTCTACAGAATTGTAAATTGCACAGCCAAGAATAAGTAAGGCCTGGCATTCAGTAGCATCTTGTCATGTTCAAGTTTTGGAATGAGGGAAAGAAGGGGCACAATTTACAAGGTTACTTGAGAAAGCCAATTCTGGTTTGAGTAATTGATACCCGTTGGGTAGATCTAATTTGGAAATGACATTCTCTGATAAAAATTGGTATGTCTTGCTGGTCCACCAGGCACATACCTGTGGGCTTATAGCAAGACCCTATCT